>CAMPET010000463.1:0-27078 GCA_946803715.1 Beroe ovata
TTCTCAGTACAACTGAAAACTTGATTAAGAATGAGCTGCAAGTCCTTTCCTTATCGACTTATGCTTCAATCTTTTCCCGGATCGACGTGTCTTTTTACTTCTGTGAAGAGCTCAAAAATAGCAACGAAAGAGAAATGTGTCTTTGAGAAATGAGCCCAATCAGCAATTCTCCTGTTTAAATAGGCTATCGCGATCAATACTTGGGAAATTTTGCGCAAAAGTTGGCTCCTATGACGAAAGTCAGGAGCTCAAAAATAGCAACGAAAGGGAAATGCGTCTTTGAGAAATGAACCCAGTCAGCAATTCTCCTGTTTTTATAGGCTATCTCGAACAATACTTGGAAAATTGCACGCAAAAGTGGACTCTTAGTCTTATGTTGAAAGTCAGGAGCTCGAAAATTGCAACGGAAGACAAGGTTGTCTTTGAGAAATGAGCCCAGTCAGCAATTCTCCTGTTTTTATAGGCTCAGTCAATCAATAGTTGGAAAATTTCACGCAAAAGTCGACTATTAGTCTTGTGTTGAAAGTCAAGAGCTCAAAATTAACAACGAAAGAGAAATGTGTCTTTGAGAAATGAACCCAGTCAGCAATTCTTCTGTTTTTATAGGCTATCTCGAACAATACTTGGAAAATTTCACGCAAAAGTCGACTATTAGTCTTGTGTTGAAAGTCAAGAGCTCGAAAATAGCAATGAAAGACAAGTTCGTCAATCAATACTTGGAAAATTTCACGTGAAAGTCTACTCCTATGTTGAAGCTTAAGAGCTAGGAAAGAGCAACGAAAGCAAAATGTATCTTTGAGAAATAAACCCACTCAGTAATTCTCCTGTTTTATATGCTGACTTGTTCAATTTACAATAGGAAAGCTTGAATTGTTATTTGGAAGAAGAAGAACTAAAAATGTCGATGTGCAGCAGATAGGCACCTTATGCACGACTAGAGTTGACTTTTGGCGGTGAGAATGCTCACCTTCCTATGCTATCCTTTTCTGACCTGCCCGGTCATAGAGCTACAGTACACAAGCTCAGGAACTGAGGAATGGGCTAGATCCTTCTTACGATTCCCGATTCTGCATGATATACTGCAATTCCTAATGGTGAGAATGCTCACCTGAATTTATTTTTCAACCATTATTATTGTGGTGCCCTTCTATAACTGAATCAGGAGTTCAATCCTATCAGTGTCATTTCCAGCAGCCAACGCTGTTACAGTGTATATAACTCATGGGGCAGAGGATTAGGCTAGATCCTTCTGACAACCCCGTCATAGTCATATATACTGTAATGTTCAGTTTGAAATTTCACTGATAGTCTTTTGCTCCCGACCAGCTCAGAACTGCCGACCTCGCGACAGACACATTACTTAAAAGCCGGTGCTCTACCCAACCAAGCTACCATCGACCGTTTCTATATGATATTCAGAGTTACTTGTAGTCGAATTTTACACATTGATCATTAAAACCTCACTATATAGTACTGCACAGCGTAGCTTTGAACCTGCGATGTTTGTGATGAGAGTCACCTGCTGTAGCCTCTGCACCACGGGCAGTACACACAAGAGAGAATTATTGTGCTATTTATAATGCTGCTAGCTTTCTATGTGATGAAATAAGACACCGTTATGCTTTTGTATATAAGCGCCTCTATATTGAGATAATGTAAGGCAATTGTATTGCTTCATTATGTTGAGTTCCCATTCACTGAATGTACGACCAAGTCCTATAGTTCGTTTTATTTGTTGGAGCTATCTATTCTGATAGATGAATTAGATAATTCTCGATAGATTAGTTTGTTTTTCTCGAGAGTTCTGGAAAATTCTCGCATATCTGCCAAACAACTACTGCAGGTAGGTCATGTTTGTTATGCAAAGTGAGTATATGAGAGGTTCAGTAGCAATAGGTTTTGGGAACGGTAGAAAAACACCGAGACCTCATTGTGCTGAAAAATCTTGCAGAGAAACACACTGTCCACTCAGAGGGAAACCTCGGACCCATTTCCCGCCCCGCGGGAAATGGGTGTGGTGGTGGCCAGCCACCACCACAGAGGTTTCCCTCGGGAAACCTCGGACCCATTTCCCGCCCCGCGGGAAATGGGTGTGGTGGTGGCTGGCCACCACCACAGAGGTTTCCCTCTGAGTGGACAGTGTGTTTCTCTGCAAGATTTTTCAGCACAATGAGGTCTCGGTGTTTTTCTACCGTTCCCAAAACCTATTGCTACTGAACCTCTCATATACTCACTTTGCATAACAAACATGACCTACCTGCAGTAGTTGTTTGGCAGATATGCGAGAATTTTCCAGAACTCTCGAGAAAAACAAACTAATCTATCGAGAATTATCTAATTCATCTATCAGAATAGATAGCTCCAACAAATAAAACGAACTATAGGACTTGGTCGTACATTCAGTGAATGGGAACTCAACATAATGAAGCAATACAATTGCCTTACATTATCTCAATATAGAGGCGCTTATATACAAAAGCATAACGGTGTCTTATTTCATCACATAGAAAGCTAGCAGCATTATAAATAGCACAATAATTCTCTCTTGTGTGTACTGCCCGTGGTGCAGAGGCTACAGCAGGTGACTCTCATCACAAACATCGCAGGTTCGAAGCTACGCTGTGCAGTACTATATAGTGAGGTTTTAATGATCAATGTGTAAAATTCGACTACAAGTAACTCTGATTATCATATAGAAACGGCCGATGGTAGCTTGGATGGGTAGAGCACCGGCTTTTAAGTCATGTGTCTGTCGCAAGGTCGGCAGTTCTGAGCTGGTCGGGAGCAAAAGACTATCAGTGAAATTACAAACTGAACATTACAGTATATATGACTATGACGGGGTTTTCAGAAGGATCTAGCCTAATCCTCTGCCCCATGAGTTATATACACTGTAACAGCGTTGGCTGCTGGAAATGACACTGATAGGATTGAACTCCTGATTCAGTTATAGAAGGGCACCATCTTACTACTTATAATTGGTCCTCATATATATATATATATCTATAATATAAAGGAAGAAGGCACTTATAGAAAATCGGTTTTTTGTACACGAATAACTCGACCAAATGGACTTGGAGAGCCGGGATTTTTTGCAAGGTGTTAGAAAAAAGGATTCCGCTTAGGACGATCATTCGATATTTTTGATTTAGGTCTTAGATTTTTTGTAATCGGCGTCGGAAGTTTTGGGAAGAGATGCAAAAATCAATTATAGGGTGTAGCAGAATTTGCATTTAACGCCGTTGCTATGCGATTCAGGAGTTGCACGTGCGAGTGAATGCGCGCGTACAGATGCGTCTTCATTTCGTTGTTTCATTGTTTTGAAACGTTTCAAATTTCAATATTGATGGTCAATGATCATTACATCTACTGAGCATGGAACCACGCACAAACACACACACGCACGATTCGTGCGTGCGGGAATATGACAACAGCAAGACATGCAAGTACTTTCGGCCTGAGAGATACGTTATCCTACTCAAGTGTACGCTTCGAAATCAAAGGAAAGAACTCAGAGATGAACACGATTCCATCCGTCGGTATGTATAAACCTTTTGACATAACTCTCACTTAACACGGTCAATGAGAGTATCCGGCTTTTTTGTCATGACATCTGCCATGGCATCATCTCTGTAATCTCTTAACACCACTTTTTTTCTTGACGTCATTTTTGCTTGGCACACTTTCACTCGACACTTCATCTTTTGACAGCAGTTCCTCTAGATAACAGTCTCTTTCGACATCAGTCCCTCTTGAAAATTGACATCACTTGACGCCACTCCTCCTGACCTCAATATCACTCGAGCCCAACCGAAGCCGTACGCGACCGGGATGGGAGCCAAGTCCCGACGTCCCGTGACTCCCAAGTTCTGAGAGTACCTACTGCAGTGTAAAGTACTTCCATTGAACTTGGTGGAGCTTTCTATGACACCATTGCTCCTGACATCACTCTCTCTCTTGGCACTTCTCCACATGATCGTGACACCACATTCCCGGACACAAATTTTCTCGACACAGTGTTTCTTGACACCACTTCTCCAGACACAACTCTTCGCGAGACAGTTTTCCTTTGACATGTACTTTCCAGGACGATGAAATTTCTGACTATGGTCGTAGTAAACATTCATTTTCGGTTATTTTCCATGCTATGCGTGATCATGTATCACAAAAACGAAGAAAATTGCAAACGTTTATTTTGATCGTAAATTCCCGTCGTATTCACTATTTATACTGTACTACGCCCCATCGACGGGTTTTCTAGTATATATATATATATAACAAAGAGATACAACACTGTTGGAGATGTACAATTTGTTTCACGGTTGCCCGATCATCAAGCATCTAAGACTAACTGACATAAATCATCATTAATCAACAGTTACTCCTTCATAAATTATGTCCCAAATCATACTTTTGAACAACTTCCTATAATAATTAAAAATTCTTAAATTTAGAAATTTAGAAATTTAAGGAGACGCCCGTGAGTGGTTAAAAACATTTCCTTAACAAAAATTTATTCTTATGGCGACATTTTGAAATCATTTCAGTTCTCTTATTGAGTAAAAATTTGGACTGGTTTGTNAATTGTTTGCAAATACTGCAAACAGGAAATCAGGGAAGATAAATTGTCTAAGCATGAAGTACTGTGTAAAGACAAAGTTGATGAAGGCCACTGCAATCGGTCTGATGGCGTTCATGAGCACATTGATGATGATCCAGAGTGTAGCTCAGTATCAGGATCTTTCCGCTCATATCACCTGGAGATTGAAAACAGTTCTGATTATGACCTTATTCTAAGCAGAACGTGCTCTGTTGCCGCTAAAAGAGTTATTGAAAGTCTCCTAAAACATCCAGTGAAAGCTCAAATAATCGTAACATTGGTGTTTTACAAAAATGATCCTAGTGGAGAAAGGTTGGAGTCCGAAAAGGCATTCAGATCAGTATGCGAGCCTCTTTTAATAGGGGATGAAGTAAATGGGTTCATGTCAAGAGTTAAAGAGACAATTCGTATTGAAATTGATACATATCAAAGATTTGGAAGTGGTTGGATCTTTGATAAGCATTGTTCCTCGAGACTAGAAATCGCTAAATATAGTCCTCTCTCTGCTTCGGGAACAGTCGTCATCCCCAAAAGATTGAAAAACATAAGATCTGTGCTCAACATTAAATCAAAGGATAATCGGTGTTTTCTATACTGTATCCTGGCAAAACTTTTTCCCTGCTCAGGACCAAACTCAGATAGATACACGAAATACACCCCATTTGAGAACGAAATTAACATGGGTAAGGTCAAGTTTCCAGTAAAACTGACTGATATCAAAGATATTGAGAGACTGAATGGATTGTCCATCTCCGTATTTCAATGGTATCAAGAAAATGAATGGAATGAATGTGTTATACCACTGAGACATGGCTGTGGTATTGGTACCCAAATCGATCTCTTATACATTGAAGACAAGGAAACGGCTCATTACATGCTAATCAAGAACTTTAACGCATTCATGAGGATGAGAACTAAGCATCATAACACTATGTTCTACTGCAGAAAATGTTTACATGGTTTTGTGGAGGAAGCAAAGCAACAAGAGCATAGCATCTTGTGCAGACAAGGGATAAATCAGTATCCAGAAATCCCATCAACTGGTTCCATCTCATTCAAGTCAACATTCAAGCAAGATAAGAAACTTTTTGCAGTATACTTTGACTTTGAATGTTTGACTGTCCCCTACAGCACATGTTATAACAAAACGGACAAAGCCTCTACAACAAAGTACCAGAAGCATGTTCCATGCAGTTTTTGCATTGTCACAACCTCAGCATTTGAGCATTATAAGGGAGAAGTGATTGTATTTAGCAATCCAGATCCAAAATGTGTGACTGTAGAGTTTATGAAAGAGTTGGAAAGGATCCATGATAGTATGATGAAATGCCATGAAGCCAACAGTTTCAAAGTTGACATGACTGAGGAGGATGAAATCAAGTTCAAGGAAGCCAAGAATTGTCACATATGTGAGAAATCTCTCCACTGGGACTCTGAAACAAACTACCCCGTGAGAGATCATGACCACACAAAACAGTTCAACAACTTCCGGGGAGCTGCTTGCAATACTTGCAATATGAACTATTTCAACAGGACTAAGAAAGTACCTGCATTTGCTCACAATTTGAAAGGATACGACATGAACTTGTTCCTCTTGGATTTAGTTAAGTGGGTGGATGATTTAAACGTCATTCCAGAGAACCTCGAAAAATTCAAGGCAGTGTTCACTGAAAAGTACACTTTCCTCGACAGCTACGCATTTTTATCATCTTCTCTGGATAAGCTGTCTAAAAACCTTCAAAAATCTGGTTATGACCAGTTTAAGCGATTGAAGGCCGAGTTTCCTGAACATTACCGTATGTTAGCTGATAAAGGGGTGTACTTCTATGACTATGCAAGTTCTTACTCCATATTTGCAGAGAAGTCATTGCCTTCAAAGGATGCGTTCTACAATCAAATCAAAGAAGAGCACATATCAAATGAAGACTATAGTCGAGCCCAAGATGTGTTCACAAAGACAAACTGTGGAACACTTCTAGATTATATGCATCTCTACATAAAGACCGACACTCTGATCCTCTGTGATGTGTTTGAAAATTTTCGTAGTCTTTGTCTAAGTTACTATGGAATCGATGCATGCCATTATATGAGTCTGCCAGCATTTGCATGGGATGCAATGTTGAAGATGACTGGTGTTTCGTTGGAACTCATGACAGATATTGAGCAATACACATTTGTGGAAGAGAATCTTAGAGGTGGAACAACAACTATTAATCACAGACAATTCACGGCCAATAACAAATACCTTGAAGACTATGATCCTAAAGAACCCATGTCATACATCAAATATATAGACAGCAATAACCTTTATGGAGCTGCCATGATGAGAAAACTTCCCATTGGGAACATGAGATGGTTAACCAGACTCGAAATTGATAATCTCGACATAGGAAACATCGATTCAAATGGAGATACATGCTTCATTCTAGAAGTAGATTTGCATTATCCAGAGAGTCTTCATGATACTCACACTGACTACCCACTTGCTGTTGAAAAGAAGGTTATTCGTGAAGATCAGCTATCTCCTATTAACAGAGAATTTCTCAGGAAAAACAACGAGAAATTCAAACCATCTACAAAGCTTGTGCCTGACTTGCACCATAAGTTCAAATACGTCTGTTCGTTGAGCAATCTGCAGCTTTTCTTAAAGCATGGTCTTATTCTTTCTGCTGTACACAGAGTGTTGGCAGCAGACCAGTCAGATTTCATGTCTAGCTATATCAATTTCAACTCTAACAAACGACAAGCAGCTTCATCAGATTTTGAAAAGGATTTCTTCAAGCTCCTCAACAATGCTGTTTATGGGAAGTTTATAGAGAGTGTACGGAAAAGAACGAACGTGGACGTTGTCAAAGATAGTAAGAAGGCGAACAAATTGATAGCAAAGCCACAATTTCTTGGTTTTCATATTTTAGATGAAAACATCACACTCGTTCAGACAGTTAAAAGGAAAATACTACTGAACAAACCAATCGCATGTGGCTTCATGGTACTTGAAAATGCTAAAAATATCATGTATTCATTCTGGTATGATGTCTTGAAACCTAAGTATGGAGAAAGAATCAAATTGATACTGAGTGATACAGATAGTTTTGTATATGGGGTGTATACAGAAGATTCCTACCAAGATTTACATGATATTCGAGATTTCATGGACTTATCGGGATATGCAAAAGATGGGATTCTTGGAAAATATCATGATAACTCTAACAAAAAAGTACCCGGCAAATTCAGTGATGAAAAACCAAATGCTGTCATAAAAGAGGTCATAGCTCTTAAGCCAAAAATGTACTCTATTCTCTGCCATGAACTTGATAAACGTGAAGAGAAAGGCAGCTATCACGTGAAGCACTGTGCAACTGCCAAAGGTGTATCTAAGACAGCCAAACAACGGATCACTCACCAACAGTACAAAGATACTCTATTTTCATCAGGGACTACTATGACATCGTCGAAAGCTATCAGGACTTTCAATAACACCCTCTACAGTGTGAAGATAACAAAACGAGGACTGTCTGCTTACGACGACAAGAAGTATATTTTGGATAATAAGATTGAAACTTTAAGCTATGGACATTACAAACTGCGTTAATTTTCATGACCAAATATTAGCATAAGTTTTCATCGTGGGAAGTAACTATGATTTTATGTGTTGATTTTGTTAATTATGCATCTATTATACTTAATTATTCAATTAACTACTTTGTTTGAATTCTTGACACTAATTATAGGGCGCGGTCAGGGTGGGTGTGGTAAGGGGAGCTAGGGTTAGGAAGCGCCTCAGAACAAAACTGTGAAAAAAGTGGTACCACACTTTTAGGTGATACAGCGGTACCATTTTACATACTACTTATTCACCATCTAAAGCGTGATGTTATACTGTTATACATGCAATACCTAAATCTTATGCGCGATTTGCGCTACCAAACGAAAATGGTCATTCCTCAAGCTCATACAGCAGCTGTCCTTTGGATACCCTGTCCCCTTCTTTGAAACTGATTGAAGACACAATACCATCTCTGTGAGCTACAATATCAAACAACATCTTCATCACATTGATCTGAAGAATGACATCACCTCGCTTCACTGAATCGCCAACAGCCGCAAATATCTTCTGTACTAAGCCCTCTGCCGAGGAAACCCCATCATCTTTCTTACCCTCCTCCCTAGCCTGTAAATATGCCGGGATGGGTCTTGTTAACAGAACTTCCACCCCATCGCAATAAACATGGAGATTATTCCCATCTTGGACAATCTTACATCCTAACTTTTTGCTTGGACACTCTCCAGCAGCAGTGATCACGTTACCATCACTGGAAACATCCACAGATAGCTCGATCTCAGGCTTACCATCAATAGAAACAAAATACTTAGGAGCAACACATCGGATCTTAAAGTCAATCTTCGTTTCTCCCTTCAAGAGTTGAAACTCTTCGACATGGTGCAAGTTTATTCTGGAAAACAGTGCCTGCGACCATGGCGAACTAGTTTTGACTCCGACATTGTTAACGAGGTATGTTACAGCTACCAGAGCGAGGTTCTCGTCAGACATATCTGGTCGTGGAGGGAACAGAGTATCCTTGTGTTCGGTGATGAAGTCAATATGAACATTGGCCGCCTCGAATTCCGGATGAGTAGCGAGATCTTTTAGAAACTTGATGTTGGTTGTCAGTCCCACAACATGGTATTCTTGCAGCTTGCTATGCAGCATTGAAAGTGCTGCAGCCCTATCAGGAGCCCATACACAGAGCTTCGCAATCATCGGATCATAGAACACGGACACTGCGTCACCCTGTCTTATACTCGTGTCTATCCTCACTGTGTCTGTTTCTGGGGGTGTGGATAGGTACCTGATATCTCCTGAACCAGGCATGAAGTTATTGTCCGGGTCTTCTGCATATACACGGGCCTCAAACGCATGACCCCGCACATTCACTTCCTCCTGAGTGAAAGGCAGAGGCTCGCCCTGGGAGACTCGCAGTTGAAGTTCCACCAAATCAACACCTGTCACCATCTCGGTGATGGGGTGCTCCACCTGCAGACGGGTGTTCATTTCCATAAAGTAGAACTTCCTCTCAACAGTGTCCATGATGAACTCAACTGTTCCAGCACTCTTGTAGCCCACCGCTTTGGCTGCTTTGACAGCCATCTCCCCGATTTCACGATGTTCCTCAGGAGTTAATCCTGGAGCTGGAGCTTCCTCGATGATCTTCTGATAACGACGTTGGACAGAGCAATCTCTGTTCGAAAAGTAAAGTGCGTTACCGTGTGCATCAGCAATGACTTGCACCTCAACATGACGGGGCTGGAAGTCGAAGAATCTCTCCATGATAACTCGGTCATCATTGAACGCTTTGATTGATTCCTCTTTGGCTGACCTGAGAGCTTGCATGAAATCCTTCTCATCGAACACCATCCTCATCCCCTTACCTCCTCCACCGGACACTGCCTTAATGATAANGTGAGATGGCGAACTGAGCCTCCAGGGCTCGCACTTGGGATGGCGTGAAGGAAGTTCGGTTGTTGAGTGAGCGTGTTTTCCCAGCGGTGTGTGGGGCGTGCTGCGGTGGAGTGTGGAGGTATGATGGAATGTTGATGTGGGCGGGGAACTGGGTTGTAGAGGGGGGCGTGTAGGAGTTGCTGATCTGACATTGGGGTAGAGTGGAGTAGGATAGTGGTGTGGTGGCGCTAGGAGGGTTGACAGATGAAACAGAGTAGCTACTGTCAGGAATGTTGTCAGACATGACATGGTAGTACTGAGGGTGGTAACACATGGTGGTGACAGGCAGGGTTGTTGTTGGAAGTGTGGGGGTGATATACTGGCAGGAGTAGAGATAGGACGCCAGCATAGCTTCAAACTTGGACATTGGTTGAGTTGACATGGTGATGGTAGAAGTAGAGTAGACAATGGATAGAACCCTGTGAGTGAGTGTTGGTTTTATACTGTGCTTGGAGCACTTGAGCGAGCTTGTAAAGCTGATCGTCACATACTGTCATCGTATATGTGATCTGTTTCCACTGTCACGTGACTCCATAGCTATCACAGTTCATCACAAGTTGCGAGGGGTCACATGTTGCGACGGGTCACGTGGACCAAGAGATCAGGGGTCACATGACGCTAGGGGGTCACACGATGCTAGGGGGTCACATCTCGCTAACCCAACGTTCCATCCAGGCAGATATACCAGATGGTACAGATCAAGTGCTCCACCAATTCACACTTCGGAGAGATGTAGCAGAGGATTTGTCTGTATCTATCCTGGAATGTGAGAGTATTGACACCGAGTCAAATGAAGCGCTGAAACAGTTCAGAGACAGTGGTAAAATACCGAGAGTGACACAACCAAACGTTCTCCTTGACACCATCAGAGCTTACTGTGGTATGTGCGACCGCGCGAACGGTTTCAATGTGAGATATAAGTTTGCGTCGCGCGCACAGACAAGATGCTGTGAAAAGGACGGCATTTAAAAGCTACCTCGACAGCACGTACTGATTCAGCGATTATAGTGTAGCATTATCGATTCGATTGTTCCAGCAAGTTTCGATTGTAACATTTTAACGCGTTGAAGTTCATTCTTAACAACTTCATATCTTTTTCAGAGAAAAATGGTGCTATAACTGTTTACATCAACTTGAAGCCAAACATAGCCTCTGGTGCGGAGAACCAACGGTTACTCAAGTACGGATCTCATATCCTTGGAAATGAACCGATTGTGAAAACGAAAAAGAAAGGACTGTTTAGCTTCCGAAGCTGACATAAGCTTGCAAATTAACAAAGATCTGAGATAAACAAATTACATGCACAGGATTCGTTCGTTTTCTCTCGAATGATACCTGGAAACGCTGATCAAAATTGAACGAACTAAATTTATTTGAAACTAAGTTTAAAACTTGCATGGGATATTCATTTGGATGCTGTTTAAGTTGTTCATAAATTTGCTATTTAATTTATTACAGTATATCTTCGAAATACTTCGTTTTAATGCAATAACAACCCAGAATTATTAGTTTGAAGTAAATAAATGTGGATAATTGAGAAATACAAGGAAAAAACGAAACACAAATATGAGAAAAAAAACTGGTTCTTGAGATATATTTTCCGGCGTGTTATTTGGGAAATGTTTACACTTTCAATTTCCATTATGGATTCGAAGTAGAAAATACTCATAAGAAAATACTCAACAATTTTCACTGTTATCCTGCATATCTCAAAAAGCAATCACATTTCTTTGAGCTATAAGTAAATCTATTCGATAAAGGGAGACACATTACAGTCAAGATATGAAAATTGCAAATCTGGAGCTACAATCGGCATATTTAAGTCGAGGGAGTTCAGTCGACGAAAATTCGGAGTGAGAAATACAAAGTATAATTGAACCCCCAAGCTCCAAATTATCCCATCATGTGCTGGCTGGAAGGTCGGTGTAAGGTAGACCGAACACTCCACTGAAATATAGCACAAACTCGATTCTTTCATGATGAAATTAGAATTGGAAATTGGGGGGGTCCAACTACCAGCGGCCATTTGCCTAAAAAAATCCCGATTTCGGCC
Organism: Beroe ovata; assembly: GCA_946803715.1. Lineage (NCBI taxonomy): Eukaryota > Metazoa > Ctenophora > Nuda > Beroida > Beroidae > Beroe > Beroe ovata. Next base: position 12,154 of record CAMPET010000463.1, read on the forward strand.
AGATGGCCGATGGCCGGATGGCCATTTTTTTCTCTTTTGCCTTCCAGAATCGCCCACAAGCATCAAGGTTGATGATAGTAAGAGAGAAAGTTGTAGCAATTCATACAAGGAACATTTTCTAGTACTTTCAGTGAGGAGTATGTCGTAGGTAGGTAGGTTGTGTAGGGATGTCATGAAATTGGTTATTTCATTCTCCTATCAACTTATTTCATGTGAGGTGTGCTGTGATAGTGATTTCTGTAGCCAAAAAANTAGAACAATTTTGTATATTTTTAATCGAATTGATGTAATGAAAATGTCTTTATTTCAAAATATTATATTTTTATTCGATATAGGCTGGAAGTCCACAGTCCTAATGGGAGAATATAACTGTTTTGAAGAGAACTTGCTGACACGTGTTGAGACTGATGACGGAGAGGTCATTTCCATTGCACTGATGAATTAACCCGCTGTTTAATTCACATCCTCCCATCTGAAACAGCTCACCTTCAATACTGATATTGTAATGAGTGAATGCAAAGATTCACTGTTTAGCAATGATCACTCAATAGTGTCCTATTTACCCTAGGGCCTAACCCAAGTCCCAATATCTATGACAGTCAAAAAGAATCGGTCATTTCGAATTCAATTGAAATTCTGTTTGTTCGTTTCATTGTAACGTACATGCGCGCCGCACGCACCATCTTTTCAAGTTCGATAATGTTAACTTTCTTCATCGCGCATCACAAAAAAGTACAGAGATGCTTTGTTTTGTGACACAGGTACATTCTTTTGGCAAAATACCGCGAGCGTCTACTCCTAGCCCCTCAACAGAGACCACTGACCAGTGCTGCCGTAAATCCTTCTACAGGAGTGGTGGCAACTTTTTATCATAGTATCTAAATCATTTATATCCGAAATAAGAAGTAAGAACCAAAGTTACAAGTGAAACAGTGGCTAACATTATTCAGAACCGGGAGTAAAAGAAAGAGTACCAGAATTTCAGGTCACTCTACAGTGAGAACGTTCGGAGACGGGAACAATTGGAAGAAGACGTGAATTGTACATTCTAACATCAAACTCGTTATCATATCACGTTACTACACGTTATATATCACGTTATATTGTGACCTTATTTATTCCGATATTGAGAGAGCGGATCAAGACACTCCAAGATGTCGATGAAATCCTCCTAGCAAGAGAAGATGACACTCCCCTTCATGTTACTGGATGTGTCAAGACAGCGAGAGCGTGGTGTCATATGTGGTGTCAACATTGACACCTTCATGACACCCACTACATCTCTCCGTAGAGAGCGGCTGAACACAAGATTGAACAATTTCTGGTAGATAATATACGGACTTGTTACTAAAAATCAGGCTACAGATGTACACAACAGCTGTATAGGCCGGAACATTGCTGATCAAAACCAAGTTTCTCATCTCAAACAACATACGACCATAACTTTTTGAGGAAATATATTTTTCCAAAAGAGAATTTTGGATTCCCGATTCGTAGCTGTATCCGACAATGTATCATTACTATTCTTTTCATGCAATCATATAAGAAACCTTAGCTTTACTGATTTGACATGAAATGCACATTGGACCCACCCACATCTTTCACTTAATTTCACAATAATTCTCATGGTTCTATTGGATGAGACCTAGGTTTTATTGGATGCAACACAGGCCATGATCAGAACATGAATACCTGATTACAAATCGAGTGCGAGCACCTTGAAAACATAGGTAATGCTCAATGAGATTCTATGTTACAGCTGCTGAATAACATGCATGCGTGTGTGTGTGTGTGTTATTATGTGTGCAGTGTGCAGAGGGCAACAGATGGTGCAGTACAGATAAGGGTGTTAAAATTTCATGATGTGCGTAATTGTTGTAAAATCGAATCAAGGGAGAGACTCGTTTTCCCAGCGGTATGGTCTCGTTTGTACACTGTGCTATAGGTATCATTGTTCTGTGGAAACAAGTCCTAAACAAAAAAAATCGATGCTATGCCATTTTATAGGGTAGCATTTGGCCGTTGGAATAATTTAATGACATAAATAATTCACCCGTCACAGCATCTAACTTTGTATTGGTCAATTGCCGTTCAGATTAATTTACTCTATCTAACTCGGTTATCGCGTGCCATCACTCAGCATTGTTAGTTGTTACTCAGCATAATTTGTTACTCAGCATTGTTACTCAGCATAATTCATTCTAGAGCAATCTACCCAAGAATGCCTTAAATAGAATCGCTAATCTAATTACGATGTAAACGAACACGGGCATTGGGCAATATTGTGTTACATAACACATAGGCACAGAAACTTCTAAACAAAATTTGAACCGTGAGAAAGTTGATGCGTCACAAATAATGACTGACGTCACTAATAATGACTGACGTCACAAGTAATGACTGACGTCACAAATAATGACTCACTGGTGACGTATGTCAGAATCACTGCAGCTACTCATATCGGGTCCACTGTAGTACATGGCATCANCCGTCACCGTTACTATGGGGGAATGGGGTGTCACCGTTACCGTTACTATGGGGGAATAGGGTGACACCGTCACTGTGACTATGGGAATGGGGTGTCACCGTCACCGTAACAGTATTTGATCTTGTCAATGACACATCACGGATGAATAGTGTCATGACGATAGGTGACATTCACACTTGATTTCATAGGTTGAAAGGAGTGAGTTGTGATAAGTAAAAATTCAAGGTTCAGGTGACATAAGTGTGCAATAAAACGATAATGATCATCGACATTCGGGAAAAAAGGCAATTCTAAACTAAGGAAGTCTCTCAAAATATCGTCGAAAACCACTCTCGTCTCTTAATCATTGTTCAATTGCTAGTTGGAAATGAGAAGGGTCAGGATGTGGAAAAAGGTCCACATCCACAACATAAAACTTCTCTCCTTCCTTCAACAAAAACTCTGGCAATTCGATTTTCGTTTGGGCAAGCACCCAATTCTTGATAACTGCCAGACAGTAAACTGTGTCAGGTCTAATCGCGCGCACACTACTACCAGAGACAAAGCACTTTGGTTCAAATGGTGATGAATTTGCCACAATGAAATGTTTTGTGCCAGGATGCTGTACAACAAGGACTCTATCACCAATATGGAATGTCCTGACAGCCAGTCTGAGATGCCGCACTGCGTCTGAGCTGACAATTCTGTGTCTTTGCGTCATTTCAGTGATGATGTTATCACCGCATAGTGGTGACATGTTGCTGTTAAAGTAGGGTTGCTCAGCAACAACCACGCTGTTAACTTCAATCTCCTCAGTCGCGTTTTCCTCAGTCAGAACTTCGTCGACAACAACTCCCCTACCCACCGTATGATCAGCTTCACTTGACGCAGCTGCGTCTACACGGAATCCTCCATTGAAAACCTGAGCAGTCAATTCAGCTATTGTGTCCCGATATTTGTCCTCAAATTCCCTCTCCATCTGCGTCATCCTATCTTCATACCCCTCTCTTAGCGTCCTGATTTGCGACTCTCTCTCCCCCAACATTTTCTGTTCAACTTCCCGCTCCAACTTCTTGATCTGCAGCGAATGTCTCTCCAATAATTCATTCTTCTCCTGTTCGAGGACACGCAACTCATCTGCCCTCTCAGTTGCTCTCTGCTCACTCTCCTTCCTTATCTCCTCCACCTCACACTTCATGGAGTTTACCATCCTTCCCTTCTCACAGAGCAGCTTCTGTGACGCTGCAAATTTCTGTTTCAAAGCCTCGTATTCGTTTCTCTCGCCGATCCTTCCCTCAATAGCGGCTACATAGAACCATATACAATACAGGACCGCTACAATTAGCAACAACCAGATGATAAATTGGAGGCACGCAGCAGCGTTGGAGAAGGGTAGAGGTTCCCACTGTATTTTCATGTTACAAGAACTGGGTGTGTCTTGTGTCTCGGGAGTGCCGAGGGGTAATGATGTTGGTAGCAACATGATTGTTAGCAATATGATGACAATTGGGTCCGAGGCGGGCATCACGATCAAAAACTGAGTTGTACTTGTGTAGGATACAAATTGCAAGTGGGTACGCAATATAGACAAATAGAACAGCCTTCTTCTGTCTGTGTCAGAGTGTCACAACTCATGATCACAGATGAGACACACTGACAGTCAATCATGCTGTCACGCTATCGTGTCATAATATGCAGTCACCTCTTGGTTTTAACTGTCATTTCAAATCGTAACTGTCTCTCTCGATACACATTGTAAGATGTGACTGATCACATATTGTGGATATTTCACTGATTTTCAATTGTGATGAAATGTGAACTGTGAATGACGCATAAGTCTGTGTAAGTGAACTGCGTATACTTACGGTTGAGCTTGACAGCTGAAGAAGAGAAGTCGCTTCATGCGCTTGTTGTAGAAGAAATAGTTGAAATACCACAGTGATTCACCATACGGATCAGAATCCAGATCAGCATTGTACCTGTGATAAGTAATGTCAGTGAAAAGTTGAACCTTCTCTTATACTAAAATGCCAAGAAAAGTGTAAAAATTGAAAAATAATTAAGCTTCTAACACGAAATCGAAAGCGAAGGCAAAAGGAAAAGGATTTGACCTGTAGAAGGAGCACTGATTGAGAGCTATCTCCTTGTCTATGGTGTTCCACATGTGTTCCTTTATGTCACAGAAGCTGTCACCTGATTTATAGTGGAGTAACACGATGTTTGAAACAGATGTCATGGGCCCGTATAAAGAAAGACTTGCAAGTTTTTCTCAAAATCTAGGAAAGAATTCCCATGGCCGAGAAGACTGGTTGGTCTCTTCTTTGCATACAGATCATTGGAAGCTGGGCACAAGATCATTGACAGACAGCTCATTGACATACAGCTCATTGACAGACAGCTCATTGACAGACACCTCATTGACAGACAGCTCATTGACAGACAGCTCATCACTCATCAGAGCATACCTCAACTTCCATAGTCGGGTAACCGATATTATATAGAAGTTGGCATGTGAGTGTGTGCGTCTACTTATTGTAAGGTTATGTTTAATGCACGTATGATATGTGTGTAGTGACACTGAAGGCAATGTACTAACCACAATGTACACTGTACAGTATACCAGTCCCTATACTAACAGCGATGATATAATGACCACACTGTATACTCCTCTTGGCTCTGGGTGAGTACTATACGTTTCACACTGAGTACAGTGTACAGGTAATTGTAATGAGAGAACCACAGAGAAAATTGAATACACATTGTACAACACACACCATTTATAGCGCACTTAGGTCTCTAGGATGATAAATACCAAAATAATTAGGTTTCGTGTTGTTATGGTAACACAATTTTGGTAGATCAGGATACATGGCTGAGCCTTCAGCGATGCTATAACTTCAATGGAGTGCACCTATAATATACAAGAAACACACGCACACACACATACAAACATATACACACACAGACCCGTTTGTACAGACACAAAAAACAACACTGCCTCCTTCCGACAGCATCACTATCGGATTCTATGAATCTCGGACCTTTTCTAATGACTAATTTTGTCACATTGAGTCATGAGTGACCTTTTTGTGTAGCGAGTTACCTTGTGATATTTATTCACATGTGACATGATGTGTGGTCACATGTGACATGATGTGTATTGACATGTAGTATGTAGTGAGTGATGGCGTTGTGTTGATTAATTGAAATGTCATGCATTTCATATGAAGCTCTACAAGGAACTCAGTTTGCTTATGATGTCTCAATTGAACGAGTGTATACCTATATTGCTCACTTTTCTAGTCACAAGTGTATGCATACTGCGTAGTATGTGGCATTCGTAGAAGACACAGACACACAAACATGCACAGACACGCACAGACACAGACACAGAAACAGACACACACACACACACACACATACATATGCTGTTCATGAGCCCTGGCAGTGTTATGGTGAACTAGAACCTCAATATATCCAGCTGAGATTCAAGTCATTATCCTATTTCCGGAGTATCATGTTAAACCTCTCCCTCGTCAGAACTGGCCCCCAACGATAGTACCAGCAAATAACAGCAGTTCGAACAGCAAACTTTATGCAGGTGATGACAGGTCACAAAAAATAGTATAAACATCGCAACCGGTGCCAGATAAGATATCTTTGTGTTTCTAATCACCTCTTTACAGTTTACATTCACTCTATTGTCCAATGTGAGAGGATAATATCATCAGAATACTGAATAGCGGTCATCTACTGAGCAAACTTGTAATTTGATAATAAAAACTCTTGCAGAAGTTGAACCTATGTTTATATCTTAGCATAGCACGGAATGAAATACAAGACACAAATTCACGTACAGCACGAAATAAGTATTGGATGACTGCCAATAAATACCGCCGCCATTGAGTTGCAAATGCACAAAAGGCCATGTTAAAGAGATGTAAAGGTCTATGACAACATTGTATAATAATACTATGGTAATTATCACTTTGTTCATCATTACATGAACTAAACACTAACCAAGTGTGGTGTAGAACATGTTGTGAATATCCTGTGTAACCACGTTCTGGTTGGGAATCCTGGAGAACTCTTCTGACTTTGCATGGCTGAAGTATCGCTGCATTTAAACTGGTGAAATGTCTGGTGAAATGTCTGGGCACATAATTGAATTGAAATTTACTGAGTTGAACAATTCGCACTACCTGAAGTCATAGTCAGGCCTGAAACTGGCATTAAGCGCTGAGACTAGGCAGTGAAAAGTCCTAGTTGAACAGGCATCCTGTAATTGTCCAGTGCTTGTGGTTGGCGATGGAAAACCGTACCCAAGAGAGGGTGGGGACAGAGCTTGTAGACCTAGCATATATGAAAAGTGTTGAAAAGGGGGATTCTTGTTGAGGTGATCAATTATCTCAGAGCTTCTCATTAACTAGAAGGCATAGAATGACAACCTGCATCTTCTGAACCATTTGTCATGTTTCTCAATAGCTTTTTGTCATCTCCAGTCATTTTGCAGCTATAGCTTTCTAACCTGTTGAATCACCGGACAGTTAGTCCCTAAACTGAGAAATCATGGCAAATTAACAATTAAGCAAAAAAACTTACTTTAATTGTAATCTGCAGCTTCCGGTGGTCAAACTCAAAGTATGAATGAGCTCTGATAAGCAGTCCAAGTTGGCATTCTCCAAAAGTTTCATTGTTAGATTAAGAATTTTGTGTTAATAACTGATCAACGTCAGCAATTAACACTTAAATGAGGGTTTACTCAGCATAATTGATATAATATGTTTTGAATGGTATGGTCTTTCCGATGATCTGAAGTATTTGCTGAAGTTATAGGGCATTGACCTTGAGAGGCTTCCTCGCTTTGGGGACCTTTGCTACAGAGATTGGTATAATGTTAGTAAGGATTCAAATTAAGAATCAACCAATTTTATATACAACTAGCCGAAAAATCAGTTCTTTAATTGTCTCATACTTTAGAAGAGTTAAATTGATTAGCCAATGATCCAGATGGCAAAATTGGACAGACTAACAGGATAAGACTAGCAAGTGAGAATATTCATCGAATTGTCATATAGAAGCTGCACTTTATGAAATGTTTCCTTAAATATCTGTAGCTCAGAAATTGGAAAAGGACAACCACCAATATAAGTGAGTATGTAAAGAAATATGAACTGACGAAAGATTTGAGTGCTTTGATTTGTTACTGTGTTCTGAACACAGAGTTTCTGAACTACAATGCCTCTTTGTGTTGATATTATATACTAGAATTAGCAAAAGACTTTGACTGGTACATTGATCAGTTCTCTTTTGAACCAGTGAAAAGACTCTTCATCTCCACTCAGTCAAAAGAAATTGACCAATGTACCTGAATCAATCTATCTGAATGGTTAATTGTTATCATATGATTCTTATTCAACTTGGACAAAAATAAACTATGACGGCTGATGCAAGCCTCACATGGGCGATTGAAATCCTCAAAACTACACTTATGTCAATGAGAGGGTACCGAAAGAGCAGAAGCTCTCTTAATTCTAATATTAGATTAGCTTTATATTTGAATATTTGTTTTAGTGCCCATCAGCACTGGATATACTTACATTTTCCTTGTACTAATCGCTGTGATATTGTTACTTATGCTGTAATTTATTCTAAATATCAAAATTCTCAATAAATAAAAGGGTATGTCGATCCTCGATCCGTGTGTGCACCGCTTATATCAGCAGTTGAGCAATACAGCGCCAGACATGATGCAAAAATTGCGCGCGCGACATAATATGTAATATTTACAAGATGACACGATCATGAATTTGCCGGATGTTATATTTCATATACTCTATTACTCTAGTATCCACTGTTCAGGTTTTTTTGCGCGCACGCCCTCTTTTGTTGCCGGATGTTATCTGTCCACTGTTTCTTGCGCGCGCAAGAAACAGTGGACAGTTGTCGATCGATGATAGACCCTGTCGAGAATTTCGTTTCGCGCGCGCGCGGCGCAAACTTATTCTCGCGGCTTGCATCAGCGGTCTGGCATCGCCCGACAAGTGGACAGATATGTTCCCGCGCTGCGTGACCCAAATACTCCGCGCGCGCTGCGCGTCTCCGTGGTTTTCTACGACTTTTCAGTTCACTGAGTAGAACAGGGGCGCGCAACGTGTGCACAGACAGATAACATCCGGCAACTCTTTTGTCGATCGATGATAGACCCTGTCGAGAATTTCGTTTTGCCGTTCCCGCGCTGCGTGACCCAAATACTCCGCGCGCGCGCTGAGTAGAACAGGCGCAAACTTATTCTTACTCTCAATCTCATCACTCATGTCTCAGAAAGGCTGACGCAAGCCGCTTCGCGGTGGAGATGCAGACTGTGGCATGGGGAATGGGGATTTCCAATTCCAACGTGCATGCCGTCGCGCGTCGCACTCGTGTCTCGCGCTCGTACCTATCCAGCTATCCTGATCCAAATTCCATGCCAATGCAATGCAAATGTTTTTTCCGCCCTGCGCGAGTTTACAGTGAACAGATGACATCTGGCAACCAACGGCACGATGGGATTGGGAATTCCCTACCCAATGTACGGTGTTCCACAAGGTCCCTTAGCAAAAGTATCTTGATATGGGACCATTTTGNAGTCAGTGATGCATGCTTTCTTGTAGGGAGCCGGATTGACTCTATCAGGGTAGCCCTTGTCCCAGCCCCTGGCGCAAGTGGACAGTTGGGACGACTCGAACATCATCCTACACATCTCCTCAGCCTCTTCTCTCTTGTAGCTGTACTCTATCTCCCAGTTCCAGGGGGGCAGGGTCGCTGTTCTAGTGCACTTGTTACGTGGATCAACCCTCCAGCTGTCTCCAAACTCAGATACACTCGTCGTGACGTCATTGCTCCGTCGCAGACGGAAATCATCCTCAGGGTCGCCGTTAGCATTGCCACAGAGCCCACAAATCGGCGGATTGTCCTTCGCCAGGAGAATCTGAGTGCTCATGACGCCATCCCAACGCAGGGAGTAACCGTCATTGAAATCAACAACGGCCCACTCACCGATGTTCCTCGCTGTGACCTTGGTCCCGTCTGTCCCAACAATTTCCCTCGACTCACCGATGTCCAGCTCGATCCTCTCACCCGCTGAGTTGATGAGCAGACCCCGCATTAGCTGCAACTTGATGTCTCTGTTCACCATGAGTGTAACAGATGTCAGACATGACCCACGACCGTGAGTTGAACACGGCTCGAAACTTCCATAGACGGACCACAACCTACCACAATCCATTGCCAAAACATAGACACACTGCCCTTCGAAATCATAGCTCACTTTATCGAATGTCACAACGTGAGGATCACCGAATATCTGGCAGGAGGGTCCACCCATCCAAAGGTTGAGTTGAGGAGGGGCTACATAAACCATGACTCTGTTAGACACCACATCAATGGGGTTAGTCTGACCGTGTTTACACTGGTGGGCAACACAGTAGAGCGCCATGTCTTCATCAGACCTCAACTTTATCACCTCTCCGTCACCCAACTTCTCGCCCTCTGTAGGGTCAGCAGGTGGGTCCCCACTCAACTCGGCTCTGTACCACGATATTATTGGCGGAGGGCCAGGATTCGCTCCCGCAGGACTGGCTTTGCACGTCAGCGAGAATTTCTTGCCCTCGATAACCTCAATTTCTTGCGGAGGTTGTAGTGAAATGACAGGAGGATCAAATGCCGGACAGAAGTTCCCCTCCAGAAACTTTGTGTAGTCAGTGCCGTACAGACAGTTCTTGTATTCCAATTGACAGGGGTTAAAGTGAGTGACACAATCTGATCCACACAACGGATCATATGTCATGTCGATACACTCGGGACAGAGGCAGCTGGCAGTGCCGGCCTCATCATCTGGGACACATACCTTGCCCCCAGTACACGTGACATCACGACACAGATCGTACACTCTGAGGTAGGAGTCAGCGTAGACAACACCCCGACTGTTCGACGCCACACACCTGTACCACCCCTCGTCACTCAACTGCACTCGCTCGTTCTTGTGTATGACATGGGCTGCCGACATCTGCACTCCAAGATCGTTGTCCTTGGAGCGGGACCTCTTCAGACTTGCCTCCTCCAGCCGAGTGATGGTCAGTTTAGGAGTAGGCGCCCCCTCTGCTTTACACTCCATCTGGTACGCATACCCCGGGGCGACTGTCAGGTTCTTGGGACCCTGGATAATGACAGGAGGGCTGGCATCGTTGTACGATACCATCTCCGCCAACACCTCTATGACGTAGGTGTCGCTGCGCCGCGCATCAATTATCTCCACAAACTCATCCAGTCCGTACTTCTCCCGTTTGAAACTTCGGCACAGGTTCGGTAAGTCCGGCATCACATCGATACATTGGTTCTGGTGCTCACACAACTCCTCTATATCACTCATATCACGGCATCGGATACGCTCATGGCTGTCTTTTTGGGATCCAGCCAAGTTCGCATTATCATCATGATCTGGCTCAGCAGAGCACAGACCCACAAGCAGCATACACCAAAGGGTAAACATCATGCAAATCACTAAACAGCGGTATGTTCACACATTGCAGGGGAGTATTAGGACGTGGCACAACGTGATAACACACGTGTCCTGGTCACGTGCTAATCTGAGTAATCAGAAGAGAGGGTGAGACTTGTCAAGGTGACCACTTACGGTGCTCACTACGTGTTTAACCGACATATATCCCAGTATAAAATAATTATCTGCGTGAATTACCGTATATATTAGAGGATGTGGCTGATAAGAGCTGCTGCAAGATGAAACATGCAGCAACGCTGTCATAGGAATGACAAGGCATATGACTGTCACACACTGTCAAACCTTGACAATCAGTAAGAGTCATCTTGTGACTGGCTCACAGCTGGAGAGACGTAGAACAGCACGACACAAGTAAACAGTAAAAACAGTCCCCAAGTTAATCATTGCGGTATGTCATGTGACTATACAGTTCCCTTCTTAACTCACATCTGTGTTTGTTTATGAGATAGCTGATATCATCTCACGAGTCCTCCAATACTAGTGACTTCCTCCGCAAGCTGTTCGTGGATAGTGTTCGCTTCCTCCACAGTGAGATGACGGTCCCACGCCCTGGACAGGAGTCGGTGATCAAACACAAGCTGGGTAAATAGTAAACAACCTGGTAAATAGTAAACAACCTGGTTAACTAACCACCAGTGGTTAACTAACCACAAACCAGTGGTTAGTGGTGATGAATAGAATAAAGGTGTCGGTGATCAAACACAAGCTGGGTGAATAGTAAACAACCTGGCTAACTAACCACAAACCAGTGGTTAGTGGTGATGAATAGAATAAAGGAGCCGGTGATCAAACACAAACTGGGTGAATAGTAAACAACCTGGTTAACTAACCACAAACCAGTGGTTAGTGGTGATGAATAGAATTAGGGAACTACTATAGAATGACTGTTTGTGTCAGGCGGAAATATTGCGCGGATGTGAAGCCATGAAATTGAAAAGACAGAATAGACTAGGAGATGGAATAAGCGGCAGAGAACAAAGAATGAATGACTGAGGTCCATGTCTGAATAACACCATTCTGCCATATTGTGTACCTGTAAGTAAGCCGATAGCAGTGACTGATTTGATCTCCCTTGGCAAAGTTATCAATCAGTTTGATATCCTCAACGGTATCCTGTGGCAGCTTATCTCGGACCAGGTCGTAGAAATCATTCTCGGAGTAGTGAGCAGTGGGGATCCAGAAGGCAAGGTCTCTCGTTCGAGACGTGAAGTTGCTATACGGTTCAAACCTGTGCGGTAAAATATGGTGATAAATCAGTAGTCTGTGAATCGTATTAATAGGTCGAAAATCAGTTATCTGTGTATCAGTAGGTAGCAATGTGAGAAACTAACTTGATAGGTCTGTGCACGTTCTCTACTCTGAACTGACTGAGGAAACGCTCATCCTGACTCCAGAATAGTCGGATGTCAGGNTCGCCCTTTTTCGCCCCCTTTTTCAACCGTCTCCTACACACGCGTTCCCAAATTGCCCCCTTTGTCCCCCCATTGTGTCCCTTTACAGAGAGCGTTCCAAAATTGCCCCTTTTGTGCCCCCTTGATGAAAGAGTTCAAATCAGGGTGCAAAATGAGGGCGAAAATGGGGCACAAAGGGAGCAAATAGGGGCGATTTGGGAACATGCGTGTATGAGACAGCGCCTATTGACTACTCCGGCGACACCCCCTTTTTGCCCCCGAAATGCCCCATTTTTGCCCCCTTTCCGCCCCCAAAGTGCCCCCTTTTCGCCCCCAAAATGTCCCTTTTGTGCCTCATTTTTGCCCCCCTTGTGCCCCCTTTTTGCCCGGTGCGTGCCCAAAGGGCGCAACCTTTTTGTCCCCTTTGTACCCCCTTTATGCCCCCATTGTGCCCCTTTGCAGAGAGCGTTCCCAAAGTGCCTCCTTTCTGCCCCTTCTTTGCCCCTTTTGTGCCCCCTTGCTGGAAGAGTTCAAATCAGGGTGCAAAATGGGGGCGAAAATGATTGGGGTACGGAATACCCAACTTCTAGAATACCCAACGTCGCGAATACCCAACAGGAATTACCGAGTTGGGTATTCGCGACTTCTTGCCCTGAATACCCAAGGTCGCAAATACCCAACTAATTAGCGATAAGAGAGTGCAATGATGCATGTTATGTTCTGCTTAGGCAGAGAAACTGTGTATTGCTGATCACTGTGTAGTAGGTACACAGTGTGAATAGATGATGCCCATCAGGTCGATATGGGTGTTTTCTGTGGAAATAACAGGCGAAAGCTAGGAACATGTTTCAAGGCCATTGGACCAATCTTTACTATAACTCTTACCATGACCATTCTTGAATAGCTAGTGACCGGAGCACTTCCTGTGACTTACATCGGATGAAGGGTAGGCTGGAGGAAGATCAAGGCTAGAGGGATGATGTAGAAAATATCATGGCAGTGTGTGAGGTGTGCATTAGGACTGGGATGTAGTTTTTATTGGTGTCGGGGAGAAGGTCACGCAGGTAGCATGTGGAGAGATCAGAATGGAGGTAGAGTTGAAAATCATGATTGATTGCGAAAGTAGAAACTGTTCAATCTCACCATTCGGAGCAGATTTTATAACATGCAATAAGTTCGTTATCTAGTCGCTGATCCGGGTACCCTTTCAGTCATGTATAGCATCTAGATCGTTGGACATTGGACAACGATCTAGAGGTGCAGCTATAGACAAAAAGGGGCATTTTTTAGGTGCTGAAAGGGGGCATTACAGGAGCGAAAAGGGGCATATTGGGGAAAGCAAGTTTAGAAATCATCATATGAAGATTCCTTGCAAAGTAACAAGTAGTGTAAGACCAGCTCAGCCTTGGAACATACTATCTGCTGAAGTCTGTCAACGCATTATGCATATCTATTGAAAGCATCAAGATCGAGAGGTTTGACCAGACACACCGCCTCTTCCAGGATGCACAACTGCACAGTGTACACAACATCTTAAAGTGAGCTGGGAGGAGATGAGCATGATGATCACTGGAGTAGATCATGAGCCCTCAGCGGCTTCAGAGCAAGAGATTCTACCACCAGGATCACTGTTAACAAAACCCTGGTTCGTTGTCATTAAGAGTACTCAGTAGGTACAATACTGCCAACTATATTTCCATCAGCGATTAAAGATTATATCAAGCTGAATGCTGATAGAGGGGTACCACATTCACCTCCAAGATCCAGTGTTAGATTCATCTTGACTACATGATTTAAGTTTTATGGCTACATGCCATTCTAACGTAAAATATATATCAGGCGTGAAAGATATGTCCAAACGTGGAAAATACTCCATGACTACCGTTAGAATGATGTTAAAATGTGTACAGCATCATATCGCGAAGGCACTCACAAGCCGTATAAAGATAAGGTTCCTATCATTACAAGGTACATTAGTAAGCACAATCAGCCATGAACGATTCGTCTCTTGGTGCTATTGGCCCTAATTTATGGATTTGGAACTACCTATCTAGGAATTTGCCGCCAATAGCCGACCTGGATCAGCTTGAACACGGATAAGCTGAATCCCAGACAATCCGACGACTGCAGTCTGCAGAAAACAGAGCAGTGAAAAACAACTCGCAGAGGTCTGCAGGGGCGGTCACAGGTAACTGATGTGATGGCTCAGTATAACTATAAGCACGTCACCAAAGAAAGTGATGAATCCAGGAAGATGGCCTCCTTGAAAACAGTCAATGATTCACAAGGGTGATAAGCAGATATTTGCCCTAAAAATGCCTCTAAATCAATATATTCCAAGAGGAACATCTATATGTTAATGCTTAATCAGCAATCATCATTTATGAGTGAACTGCAAAAATTTCATAAATTTTAGGGCCATAAAAGGCCATTTAGGGCCACAGATTCTAGGGCCATTTTGCGATTTCAGATGTGTTTGTGGCCTTAAATGGCGTTGGCCCCCCCCC
>CAMPET010000464.1:7732-28538 GCA_946803715.1 Beroe ovata
TGTGTGTGTGTGTGACCCAGTGTTTGACAGCTGGCAATGGGTCATGTCAGTCCAGCATATATTACGAACAATCAACCTTCTATTTAGTGTACATGTGTCAAACTCCCGTATAAGTCTGATTATAATACCCCAATTATCATTTAAAACGATACACTATCATACACAGACACACACAGACACACACACACAAACTCACAAGCGAACGCCGAACATCACAAAATTTGTCAGTAATCCTCGATTAATAACTCCCGATTGAATTACACACCGACATTACCTGGTACTTTACAAAGCCACCATTCAGTTCGTGTCCGCATATGTAACACGTGAAGCACTTTGGATGCCACTTAGAATTCTTGTGAGTGAAAATTCGACCTAGGATTATTATTACATGTAGTAAACGTGGTTATGTAACGAAATTTTCAGATCCATTAAGTCGGTACGAACCGATTATGTATTGGCCACATCCCGAGCAGATAGGAGCAAAGAGAAGTTCATAATCATCTTGACAATATTTCCTCCCTTCATGCTCGAAAAACAAACCCTCTGGAAAGGGCTGGAGACACTGAAATGTTAGTTCAGATGTCATCACTAGATCACCCTATATATATCGTCATTTATCAAGCCTCAGTAGAAAGTATATTGCTAACCTGAACACAGACGAAACACTTCTGATGCCAGTGCACACCATTAGCATTGACCACACTTTCATTAGTTCCAAATCCCTCTCTACATATGACACATAGTGATGTCGTCATTTATCCCTAATAATGATCATTCACAAATCCGTGCCAAAGTGAACAATGGGAATTCAGAACTTTTAACCAAGTAACCTATATCGGAGAATGGTTCCCACACGATTGAATTACTCAATGTTCAGTTTCGATAACCATCAGCAAAGTCAACTTGAATGTTATATACAAATGTTATATAAATAGTGACTCAACAAATTCTATTGTACAGAATATTGTGTATACAGGAACTCTCTTAAACTAGTGCACGCACATGTCACTTCTTAAAAATCAACTCGGCATCGGATCATGCAATGTCTTGGTGTTTTCAGAGAACGACTGATTGAATCTATCGAGTAAGACGTCCCAATCATACTGCTTGTCAAAAACCTCTCTCTGGACCCACGTCTTGTAGTTATTCTCAAAATCTTTAGGGAATTCTACATGACACTGATCGATGTATTTCTGAACGTCATCAGTTGTAGATTCGTCATCAATATGTGATGGAATGTCAGGAAGTTGCATTGAATCTGGTAGAAAGTCACGATACCACATACTATGATAGGTCTGTAGAGTTGCTTTCAGTCGCTGTTCTTCAGTTGTAGCTTCCCATTGTCGTGTATCTATATCATTTCCATATGCCCAATCATCCAACAGTCTGTGTCTTACGTGCTGATAGATAGAACTGAGAATTTTCATATTCGCTTTCCTCCAATTCTTACCCAGATATTTGGCTTGTAACTTGAACAGCTTCAAAACGTAGAGATGGACCAGCCAATGAGATATTTTCAGCGTTTTCTTCAGAATTGGCGGTGATTTTAAAACATTCAGCATCATGGTTCTTGGGGTCCTCCATTTTGTTAACTTCTGTATTATTCTGAGCATGTTGATGGTGGAGAACAGATTTCGCCAACAAGTCAGCTTGGGAGTCGCTTCGTCGGGTAGAGAATCAGTGTTCTCTAAAACCTGCTGTCCTAGGTTAGTGGTTGGAACATAGAAAATACACGAGGGGAAATCTAAACTAGGAATATTGTTTTCTGCGGTGACAAACATGTTCATATCTTGATTTAAAAACTTCAAAACAAGAGTCACTCCGTTAGCATAGAACATACACTGACTGATAAATTCGAACTGATATATGTGATTCAGTCTGAAGTGTTTGAGTAGGAGTAGGAGCGATGCAGCTACAGCCTTTGTTATGATTTCCTTGTGTCTGCTGAGGTCTTTTTGTAGCCTCTGTGGTTCAATTGGGTTGGGGTCTTCCGGTAAAACGTCTACAAGAACGTTCAAAGATCCACTGGTTTTAGCCTTAGATAGTGGAGTGCTAGCAGAAGCCAGCAAAACTTTCAATAAGGCAATAATGTATCCCTCCATTTTGGGAAGCATGGCTCGATACAGCATTTCCGCAGGAGGATGATAAAATAACATTTTCCTATTACGCTTCGGAGTGTTGCACATTTTCTCTTGATGTTTCACAGCAAGATCCCCGTGACTAACATAAAGATGATTTTGCAGAATCTTCACCCCCTCCTGTATTGAGTCAGGCAAACCGACCATCGTCGTACAATCGTCATCCAAGTGATATCCTAGGAATTTCTGTCTGCAAGTTCTCAAATATAACTCAATGTCGGCTTGTCTAGCTTTAGGTTTCCAAGGGAGACGGCGGGAAGCTTCACACTCCTCAATAGGAGGCATTGTTGTCTCATTCATATCATCTTCTGGAATTTCAGGGGGCATTCTATCGGGAAACTGAGGCTGCAGCACATGCCATCGTGAAGAGGGGGTGTCCTTTGGTTCCACCCATGGAGCCAAGCCGTTCTCTTCTTGGATTAGGATTTTCTTCTCGGCTATATCTTCCATTGTCCCGAGAGTGAAGAGCAGATATTTCCAGAAAATCAATGTTATTTTTTTGATAGGTAAAATAGACAAGCCCTTTTCAAATAGGAATATCATTTCCAACATGAATAATCCAAGATTAGCATAGCCTTGAATGGGTTCAGAGAGTTCTTTGAAGAATGATTCTTTCGCTTCTGAATGTTCTTGTTGAGTGGAAGAGTACATCAGACACATCATAGAATAAAGAACATTCATCAACATGCGCATGACAAAGCTGTCTTCTATATGGTCGGATTGTCTGTTATCAAGCTTGTATTCCTCCGCCAACAAGTGAATTTGCTTCAGTAAAATCGGTAGAAATCCACACTCGTAAATGAGAAAACTGTTCTCTGTTGCGTTAGATAGGCATTCCTCTAGACTCTTACACTCATTGTATTTACCTTGAAGCAAATACAAAATACACTGGATACCTAGAGAATGATGGACAACATCATCTTGCTCGAAAAATTCCAACAGTTCATATAATATTTTTTTCTTTTCTGAAACGTTCAGTGAACTCCATTTTTTCGATGAATCCAAACTTGATTCAAAATGATCGTAAGTGCTTTGGCAATTCTGGATATCAACTGTTTCTGAATACGCATAAAGTTCTGCAATTTCATTTTCTAAAGTATCTTGATCTGAATACTCGAATTCATATTCAGCACTATCAGAATATAATTCGGACTCTTTGCGAGTACGCCTAGTCAACTCTCTTATCTTGTGTGGGAGAGCTTGTCTGATTCGTAGTGGACCATCAGCCATTTGCTAGAAAAATGGATGCCACGACTTATTCAAAACTTCAATCGATATGTACCTGTCATGTGAAAATCAGGAGAAATTTTTCACTGATTTAATGAGACTAGAAATAGCATTTGAAGAAAACAGCGAAAAATACTCAAACAAAATGTTAGGTATATCATAAACAACCAGTATCAAATCTTAGAATTGAAACACCATTACTACTCCGAGTAATGGCGACGTTATGAGATTAACAACATCATACAATCATTCTGTATGATCCCTCGAAACTTTTAAAATATCTCGAAGGAGCCCTCTCTCACTGCTCCAAACAGTTTCACAAGAGAATCCATTTGACTGCAACAGTTCCTTGAAATCAATAACCCCACCCCCGACACCAAAATAATGACGCTTCGAGGCGAAATATCCCACACCAGAATGACCCAAGTGGTCTTGTAAAATTGTCAACACTTTTTGTTGCGACTGACGATTATAAATAGTTTCTGAACTTAAAATTAGGTCATAAGTCGATAATTGATGCGATATTTGTGACCAATCACCAGCTACAAACTTCAAATTATGAGCTTCGTGATCGCCACAGTTCTTTTGATAGTTATTGAGCGTGAAATTTTCAAGGACATCACTGTTAAAATCTTGGAAGTGAACTATGGACTCAACCGAGAGATTTTTCTTGGCTGATATGCCGAGAAGTCCAGCTCCACAACCAAGATCCAAGACAGTCTGCCTTGTTTTTTGCCGATAAACGTGTGAATGTAAAAAGTTCAACAAATCAATTGTACACTCCCAAACTTCGAAACCTCCTTCATAGACAGATGGAATTAAATCGGATTCCCTATTCTGGCTGAAAGAATCGTTTGCAATATAGAAATAGTGTACGTCATTGATTTTGAAGACCCTCCAATCGAAAGGCATAACTGTTGGTGGGTCATACAAAAATGTTTTTGACGTGGGAAATGATGTTTCAGTTTCTATAAGGGTCGTTTTCTGAGCAGCCTCATCCCTCGAACCACTGTCGTCAAAAAAGTTGAAGCGAAATGCCATGATGATTCTCACGTCTTCCTACTCATAAGTGAACTAGATAGAAGATAGGACATGGATACTCTATAGGTATTTTCTCAATCATTGAGAACAATCATTGAGAACAGTTTTTGAAGAATGGGATGATACTGAGACGAATGAATGGTCAAAGTTAAATGAAACCAATAAAAACATACAAAACGTTTTAGAATACCTTCTTAATACCTAAAAAGTAAATTATAACCAAATAGTATGCTCCTATAGAGGAAAAGGAAAGATTCGGTAGCTTATGTGAAAAGTGCTTTTCAAACATCAGATGTCATTGTTTACATGATATGTTCATTGGAAGTTGTGAATGTAATCAGCAGAACAGAAAACAATATAAAATTTACAATATAGTATATACCCCTCATGAAATATATATCATTGAATTAGGACTCAAATCGAACTGTTTAAAGGGCATCTTAAATCAATCATTATTCATTATGTACACTACAAATCCACACCAAGAATAACCAATGATTGCTAATGGATAATGATTTTCAATCAACAACTTAGTGATATGGACTGATCGTCGTCAGGTAGGTTAGTACTTTCTGGGGTCCACCTTGAACAAACTCTGACGGTATTTCATAGAGGGGACAGTTTTCAATGTTCAAATAGTTGAGAAGATGACACCGTGTGATTTCAACGGGAATCATATTCAACAAATTATTGCTGTTGATATTAAGTCTCTGCAAGCTCCTCATATTACCGATTTCTCCTGGGATTGTACGAAGATTGTTTTCACTGATGTTCAAATCGTAAACCTTTTCCATGAACCCAATTTGACGAGGCATCCCAGTGAGCATGTTGTTCTGTAGATTCAGCTTCTCAAGTTCTGCAAGATATTCGATCTCAATGGGAAGGGATCTGAGCTGATTGCTCTCAATATCTAGAACTCTCAGCTTCCTCAATGCACCAATTTCAGGTGGAAGTGCTTCCAGCTGATTGAAGCTCAGATTCAGTTGCTCAAGCTCAGACAAATATCCGATATCATCACGAAGTACAGTGAGATTGTTGTTTGAAAGATTCAGTTCCACAAGTGAAGACCATGTTCCCATATCAAACGGTAAGCCTTGAATTGTATTATTGCTTACATTCAGTTTTTCAAGCACCTTTGCGTTTGAGAATATACCATGAGGGATCACTCTGATTTTATTGCCTTCTATATTGACAGTTTTGACATTTCTAATGCAATCAGAAGAACTATAGGGTATACTGGTGAATTCGTTTCTTGAGATATTGAAGTCTTGAACCAAGGGCATACACAACAACAAAGTGGTTGGGATATAGGTGAGCTTATTCTCATTGATACCAAGATCATTGATAAGGGTACATTTGCATATCGAATCGGGGATGTGCGTCAGTTTATTTCCACAGCAGTTCAAACGGGTGAGTTTGGTCAAGTTTCCAATATTTTCTGGCAGTGACTCAAGCCTGTTATACTTACAAACAATTTGTGACAGATTTGTGCAGTTACAAATCTCTTTGGGTAGAACTGTCAGATTGTTTTTTGCTAAATCAAGTAAGTCCAGATTCTTAAGCTGTCCTATCTCCTCAGGTAACTCACAAATCTTATTCTCAATTAAGGTTAAAGATCGCAGTTCCATCAAATGAGCTATTTCTGGCGAAACAGATGATAACTTATTGAAATTCAGAAATAATTTTTTCAGGGACTTAAGTTTGAACACAACTGGAGGTATCTCTTGCAGCTTATTATGACGAAGATCAAGGTTTTGTAGCTTTTTCAATTCCATCATCTCATCAGGAAGACAGGATATGTTATTTTCGGATGCACCAATCGATATCAGATTCTGGAGTTTGCAAATTTCTGGAGGTAGAGTGGTGAGCTTGTTCTTATAGATAAATATTTCCGTGATCATCTTCAGAGATAGTATTGATGTAGGAAGCTCCCTCAACACTAAACTGCTGAGATCTAGTGACGGTGAATTTTCTTCTTTGCATCTCTCTAACCTTTTAGAAATCTCACTTTTGGTCTCACCTTTATTATTGGATACCTTTTTGACATTCGTGCCTCCAGTTCCTGACTTGAGACCAGCAACAGGCAAGAACTTAACCTGCTTTGATGACATTATTCATATCTAAGAATATAATTAGTAAGTTATGGTAGCTGATTTGGTATAAGAATGCAACTGATTATCACATTCCCTGTTACATTCACTGTTACTAAATTAGACATAGATAAACACTTGGTAGATTGAATTTATTGGAACCAAACTGATGAAATAAATAATCTGAATTGCATTGAAAGGAGTGCAAAAGTTAGGATTACCCCTGGATCAAAATATAAAAAAACGGAAACGAAATTGAAGCAAATATTAACTAAACATTTAAAGTCCCCCTAAAGAAGCAAGATAATTAAGTATTTCTTGAGAACCCATATCAACAATTTCCCTGGGAATATCTTGGAGTGGGCAGTGCTCTATATTTAGGTGTGTGAGCTCATTGCACAGACTCAATTGAACTGGAATGTTTTGAAGGGGATTGTTGCCCACATTAAGCTTTTCAAGTCTAGAAATATGGCCAATTTCTGGTGGAAGGTATTTCAGCTTATTTTCACTAATGTTAAGTTCATTCATACAATAAAGACATCCTATTTGGGGTGGCAGCAAAGTTAAGTGGTTGTTGCTGAGACTGAGAAACTGTAGATCAAGGAGAGATCCTATTTCTGCAGGCAAACACTTCAGAGAATTTCCGTCACATTCAAGAGTTTTGAGCCTTTTAAGTTGGCCTATTCCTTTGGGTAAACTTGTCACTTGATTATGATTGATGTTCAAATGCAAGAGATTATCAAGAAACTGCAAGTCTTCAGGAATATGGGTAAGGTGATTGTATGCAAGGCTCAATTCCATGAGGAATTTCCATTTTCCAAGATCAAAAGGAAGGGAACTCAGTCCAACATCATTGAGATTAAGCTTTATCAGATTCTTGGCTAAAGAGAAGATACCATAAGGAATAGCTGAGATCTGATTTTTTTCAAAAGTGATCTCAGTAATATTTTTAAATGATTTTGGTCCATCAGAAGGTATACCACTCAAATTGTTCCTTGATAACTTGACAGCTGTAAGTCTTGGCAAAGAAGTGAAAATTCCCCTGGGAAAAGATGTGATATTGTTGTCATGGAGCACCAAATCTTCAAGTTTTTCACAGAGACAAATTGAACTTGGTATTGAAGCTATACTGTTTCCCATGGCATTCAATCTACACAAGTTATAAAGCTTTCCTAGAGACTGAGGCAAGTGACCAATTTCATTGTACTTAATGACAAGTTGTGACAATTTGACACATTCAGTTAATGACTCTGGTAGATTTTTTACTTGATTACTGGCTATATCCAATATTTCTAAATTCTTTAGATATCCTATTGTACATGGAAGTGCTCTTAACTTGTTTCCATTTATTATCAATGATTTCAGATTTTTCAAATGGTGAATCTCATCCTTGAGTAAATCTATTCTGTTATGACTTAAAATAAGCTTCTCCAAGGAATTAAGCTTATACACAACAGATGGGACATGAGACAGTTTGTTATGCCTCATGTCAAGTGTTTGTAGTTTCTTCAGTAACCTGATTTCATCAGGAAGGTTGGTCAGACAATTTTCACTGGCTAAGATCATAACAAGGTTGCACAATTTACTAATTTCAGGAGGAATGGACGAAAGCTTATTTTTATACAAACATATCACTGTTATATGACTGGTCTGTGCAATTGATGCAGGAAGCCTTGTCAAACACAGCTTACTCAAGTCAAGTTGTTCTTCCTGAAGAAGCTTGCATTTCTGTAACCGGTGATTCAAGTCCTTGTTTCGAGTTGTGTCTTCATTTGCACCCAGTAAGATTGCTTTGTTAGAAGGTATGTTGGCAGAGGATAGAAATTTCACTTGTTTGATGTCTTTCATGGCTATGTTAGAATACTGAGATACTCTGATACATTTCTTATAGGAATATAATTATCATACTGGATATCTATGAAATATTGGATATCAATACAACTAAGACACAACTGAAAACTATTACTATCCAAAAATGTTCGGCACTGGTGTGTATAGTATTTAAAGTATGTGATGCAATTTCAATGTGGTCATCACTGTAATCAGTAATGGAACAATAGGTAGCAACTATAGGTGACTCATTGTCATTGTTATCTCAAAAATTTTAAAAGTTAGAATTTTTTATTGTTACAAATTTCGAAATTTGTCAGTCTTTTTAAATTGCAACAACTTAAAATTTAAATAGAAAATGACTGGAAAATGGAATTTCAATTATTGTAAATATGCAAAATTGCAAGACTCCACGCATCGCGCGCGCACAAGTATAGAACAATAAATATTTTAGAATTAGTTGTGTCTGCATGATAAATGTGAGTGCAAAGGCATGCGCAAAAATATTTTACTGTTGGAATGCACTGTGAAATAATTTTCTTCCTGCAAGGAACTGGACCTGTCATTATCGTCTTATTCTCAAATTGCTTGAGGCTTTGTTCAGATTTCCTCTAAACTGTTAAAAAATTTCGTAATGCAAAATGTTTTGTATCATGGAATGCAACACAAAATGTGTTGCTTCTTGAATTGAATGGAATCAAAAGCACTGGAATGCACTGCAAAGTGCTTACTTGAGTAAGTTGCAACCCCACTGTATATATGAAGGAACTTTGTTCAATATGGTGCATATATATATTTTTAATGCATTGCATTTCTAAACTAATATTCATGAACACAGAGCATTTTCAGGTGAAGCAGTATAATGCACAGGTCAACAGGACATGCTTTGTCTTATAGGCTCATCAGCTGTTTCAAATTTGATTGTAATAAATAGTGTTTAAAACTCACTTCTCTCAATAGAGAACTTGCATTACTTAATGTGATTACTCAAATTATGAGTGTATTGCTGGAATGATGATGCATGGATTGATAGTTCATAGTAATAACAATTGATGTGTCTGTTTCTGAACAGCCTAAGATGTATTAAAAGTAATTGTTCACAGATAACTATTACATATGTTTGTTTAACCTTAGAACATATGATTAGCAATGGGACCTGGAGACACAAACATTGACTGTTCATGCTGCACTGGCTCAAAGTTCAGAAGATACTTGAGGTCTAAGGTGCCCTGTTTACAGTGGATGAAATCATACAACCTTCAATGCCTTCAGGGTGATCTTATTGCTGGTACATATCTTAGTTTGGCATAAAATATCCTGAAGTTTTTGATTGTAAGATTCAACTACTGGTAACTTCTTATCATTCCCAGGACTAACTGTTGGAATGATGGTTATTCCACAAGGTCTAGCATATGCACATCTTGCAGAACTCCCCCCAAATTATGGATTGTATGCATCTTTCGTGGGCATTCTTGTCTACATATTCACAGGCACCTCTAAAGATTTAACGTAAGACTTTTACTGCTTCTGAGGCACTTCTATTATACCTCTACCATACTTCATTGTGATACATGTGATATTTTCAGAATTGGCCCCACTGCCATTATGTCACAAATTGTTGCTGAAGTAGCCAAGGGAAATACAAAGCTAGCTCTTACATGTAGTTTATTTGCTGGCTCATTTCAGGTAAAAAAGGCTGCATATAATGCCGTTCATCATTCTTCTGCCCTTGTGATCCTTGTCTGAATCATATTGAGTGTTATTTCAGATATTAATGGGTCTGTTTTTCTTGGGTTTTGTAGTGTGGGTAATCAGTACCCCTATTTTGTGTGGGTTCACGACTGCTGCAGCTCTCACAATTGGTTGTGGTCAACTCCCTAAACTCTTGGGTATCAAGGGAGTTAGGTAATAATAGAAATACATTGTGCTGTGGCAACCAGTCATCTTTTTATCAGCCTTTTTATTTACCGACCATCTTACACCAAGGAGACAGTTTTGGCAGAGTCTCTACGATACATTTTCTAAGATAAAATCTACACGATGGCCTGATGCAGTGCTAGGTCTAGTATGCTTGATATTGCTATTTTCTCTCCGATATCTTCAGAAATGGACCGAAAAGAAGAGGAACAGGTAATTCAGTGTTACACCATGCACTACATTCATTACTATTTCACCATTCTCTCACTTTTGCCTGAAGATACTGAGTGTATGTTACAGAGTCCATCAAACGTTGAGCAGCAGCCGATTAAAAGCTATCAAAACCGTGTGGTTTGTTGGTGTGAGCCGTAATATTATAATAGTTATTGGAGCTACACTTACTGCACACTTCATCACTGCTCACGCATCTCCAGGTGACATCGCTGGTGTTTATTGTTACTTATTGCATGCCAGCAACACCTACTGGGCTATATAACTGTGACAATAACACTACAGAGAGAACCATATTATATTCAGTGAGTTAGTCTACAGCTGCGAGTATTTGAGAGAGTGAAATCACACGAAACTCACACAGACATACACACGCAAACACATCACCCAAACACATCACGCATACTCAATCAATTAACACTAGATTACAGGCTACGGTTATGTTATTTTTCAGAGATCCCTCAAAAAAGAGCTCTTTCCTATGGAAGAGTTTGTGGATGACTGGCATTAGCCGTAATATCATTGTTGTTATTATAGCTTCAGCTGTTGCGTATGCCATTCATAGCGGTAAATAGTGCGTTACCAGAATCATTCGTTACTTTATTTCGAGCGACAAAATCATGCGTTATTTTTGTGTGCTAGCTAATCGCTGTTATCGTGCGTCTTTTTGAGTCGTGTGTGTTTTAACCAAGATCATACTGAGCAGAGGGATCGGTAACCCTTTATTTGATCAGATCCCGAAATAATTTGATTCAAGTACGATCAGTATTCAAACGAATAGAAGTATGAACGTCCATCAGTGTTATTGTCACAGTTGATCTCCTAATCAATGTATCAATGATTTCTATGTTGTAACTACGTATCAATTCCTGTTACTATGACAACACTGCAGGTTCCCACCCATTCACTATGGTGGGTAAAATCACTGGCGGATTACCAAAGCCAAGGATCGATCAGTTCAGCGGGATGTTTGATTCATCAGGTTTGTAACCACCTCGCTACTGTGGTACCATGGTTACTACTCTGTGAACCATGGTGTTACCATGGTAACCAATAACCATAGCTAACACTCTGTGTTACCAGAAAGTGCATGTGACGCGAGTATTCCCGAACACTCAAGGTGGACTTGCCAGACTGACAAATCTACAAATATCACTATACAGGAATCCCATTGTCTCAGAATAGGATGCTGCTGGGACGCTACAGGAAATACTACTTGCTACAGCAAGGGTAAATTACCATTTATAGTAACCCTAGTTGCCATAGCATGATGCTTTATGTTAACATAGTTACCACTTTGTTACACATGTTGTTTATCAGGGTTCGAAGTATCAGAAATTCTGAGTGGTAGTATCTTGGTAGCAGCTATTGGATACCTTGAACACATTGCTATTGGACAGAGTTTCGCTGTGAAGGGTAGTTACCAGATAGACAACAGTCAGGTAAGTGCCATAGTTACCATGGTAACATTACCATTTACCATGGTAACGACTGTTCTCGTGGTAAAATTGATATCTACTATAATGGCAACTACTGGCAACTACTATAGTAGTGTGTACCCCATGTGAATGTTACTATATAAGTGAATTGATGACTATTCTCGTGTATGTACATTAGTTACCCACCCAATTTGCAAAACAATACTTACACTCGCTGTGTTAGAACAAACACGCTATCACATGAGGCTATTATTACACTCCCCATCCGTACTCTGTATAATAGGGCATCAATTCATGAAAACACACATGTATGTGTAACACATGATTGTAACACATGTATGTGTAACACATGATTGTAACACATGATTGTAACACATGATTGTAACACATGACTGTAACACATGATTGTAACATCACTCCAATGTAACACTCTCTTCATGTGTACAGGAATTGATAGCACTGGGATTGGGTAACGTTATCGGATCGTTCTTCTCCAGTTACCCTGTTACCGGCAGTTTCTCCAGGACAGCACTAAATTACATGACTGGAGTTATGACTCCCCTTGGTGGACTCTTTACCTCCGCAATTGTTGTCCTGGGACTCAGGTCAGTTGCTATAGCAACAATTACAAACCATAGCAACGCGCGCGCCTAAATGTTGCTCGCAAATAAACACCACATTCTATTTCAGTTTGCTATCGGAGTATTTCCAGTTTGTACCCGACGCTTGTCTAGCAGCTATTATTATTGTAGCTGTCTATCCCATGGTGGACTTTGAGAAACCAGTTTATCTCTGGAAAGTGGCCAAGTTCGTTTTCCACAGCTACATATCTATATGATCACTGATGATTACAAATATGATAATTACACATATGATCACTGATAATTAAACAAGTTGAGACTCTATTGCAGGAATCTGGGATCCCAGTACTGAACCATGTTCATTTATCTCGCACAATCAATAACATAGGAAACCTATTCAACAGAAGGGAGTTCCTGGTTTGGCTGGTCTGTTTCGTTCTGATTCTGGCAATGAACATTGAAGTGGGGATATTGGCTGCTATTTGCCTAGAGATTATCATAATCATGGTAACTACATCAGTAACCATAGCAACTCGTATCATGGCAACTGTTATAGTAACCATAGCAACCGCAATAACCACCATCATAACAACCCTACACCCGTATCAGGGCAGAAACATGTGGCCGACATTCATTGTAACACATCTCAATGATGGTATATATGATGTAAAGATAGATGTGAGTAACTCCCCTTCATTTATCATGGTATTCTGTCTGTAACCATGGCAAGTAACCATGGTAACGGTTGTGTCTGATAAACTCACTGATTCAGGGAACTCTGTGGTATCTGGGAGCATTTACACTGAAGGAGAAGTTGAGTGGAATGATAAACGGAGTGTACAAGAAGGATAATCCTGGCAAGCCCGCGGTTAGCTACATTATCATCGACTTCTCAACCGTCACAAGAGCTGATACGACTGTACTGGATAAGATAAAAGAGGTATCTTGACATTCTGAATATATTCATTGTCTCATGACTCAGCTTGTTTGAAATGATAAAGACAGCGTTCAATACGGTCTGTAGTGAATTGAAGAAAATTGGAATGTGAAACCGCTAGCATCTCGTGACCCATCTTATTGCACAAACTATCATCACGAGTGTAAACACTGCGTGCAGCCTAACATTGCCTAACATTGTGGAAATCGCAGGTTGTAATACTAGGAGCTAAGAAGGAGGTTCGGGTCATGGGATATGGGTTAAGTGACTTCCTTCTTGCTCGAGCTGCTAAACAGGGATTACTACAGTACATGCGCGTGGAGAAGGTATGCTGACACCACTTTTCATATTGACACCACTTTTCACATTGACACCACCACTCACACTAACATCAATTTTCACATTGACACCACTCTAATACCACACTTTCAGACTCAGAAAGATGCTGCGAGGAGTGTACCATACATCGGAGATGAGTCAGCTCAGCCAGCGTATCTTCAGTTCGATGATAGCATCATTTCACCACGCCTTGTGGAGGAAGACGTAAACTCAGATTACAAACCTTTACCTAGCTCCCCTCAGTTGATTAACTCTACTGAAATTTCACCAACAGATTAACAGTAACATGTTTTAGCATAGAGTTAGGAACACTTTTTACTTCTTACTACAGTGTGATGTCTACTTTGAAGACTTTGATTAGATGTTTGATATACAGTTATAATATATAAGTTTAATCTTCTTTGTTGCTGCGTGACTAAACGAATTCCAGTTTTTTGTCGAATTATTTTGTTTTTTGGTGTATTTTATTCAAGTGTGACAGATAATTTTGCAGGTACATTATTACAGAAACTTAATTCTACAGTAACATGTTCCAATGATATTCTTCGTGAGATAAAAATGTGTTATTCGACTCCCAATCAACTTTTTATCAATTTTATCAGATAATTCATCAATGAAGACTCTGGCTCGAATTACCAGAGTCTATTGGAAAATACCGCGCGCGCGAAGTCCAAATGCCAATTCAACATTGGACTCGCATGCTGCAAGTCAAAGTAAAATGCTTTCGTGTTCTACCCTATTACACCTCAATTAGTGCTAATTGGTAGTAAAAAGTGCAGATATGTCATAGGAATACCGATGGTATCAATGCTAACTTTTGAGCATGGTGAAATGTCGTGGCAAGAATCAATGTTTCAGAGAGAAACAAGTTTGTAAAAATTTATAAATGAAAAATAGTGATGTTAGTGTTACATGTTTATCAAATAATAAATTAGGGAGTAAATGCGTTAGATTATTGGCAGAGAAGAGCGAACAACTTTTCTACACAGTATGAAAGCATATGACCAGCAAAAGCCTGAGAACACTGAGATCAAGTTCAATCGAGTGTCAATCATTGATCATAGACTATCAGTGTGGGATATCATAGTTTCCCACTCAACTCTTCTATCTGTTTCGTCACTTCGTCACTTCGTTCCTAACATAAAGAAGTGAGCTAATGATATCTATATAGTAACTTACAGTGATACATGAGTACACCTATACATGAGTACAGTTATACATGAGTACAGTGATACATGAGTACAGTGATACATGAGTACAGTTATACATGAGTACAGTTATACATGGGTACAGTTATACATGAGTACAGTTATACATGAGTACAGTTATACATGTGTACAGTTATACATGAGTACAGTTATACATGGGTACAGGAGAAGGACTCTAATTAGACAGTAACTTAACAGTTAAACCGTGCTTCAACTGTGGACCCGGGTTTAAGAAGCAACAACAGGCAGGATGAAGAACACAATTGTATCCGTAATATTACCTGTGACTTCAGGTCACAGAGCCATTTCTCAGCCTCTTCTTTCCTTCCCAGAGCAACTAGACACTGAAACATGTTACCCATGGTCATATCATGTATTGTGTGCTAACTACTGAAATAAATATATCAGATTGACTTGAAACTGGGTAATACGGCCTCTACCGTATTTCGTACGGTTAACGATACCAGAACAACCCAGGGAAGCAAGATAGACACTCAACTCCACCTTTAGTCGATTCAGCGTCCAAAAATACATGGGAATCAATGATATTTGTGTACCCACCGAACAAAAAATTTTCATCACATTTTTCACACAAACTTTGTAAAATCAAAAACACAATCCTATGACACCTGAAATCGGAAAAATGGCCCAATTAATTTTTCCGATGAAGCATTTCAAAACATGTGTTTCTGGCTTAATTTTGGACGTAAAATTCGAATTTGAAGGAATTTTTGGGCTTATTCATCGGCAAATATGTGATATTTTGTCCAAAACTAGTCGAGGAGCATTCAAAACTCGGACCGCCAAAAATGTCGACCCGATGATGATAGAGTGGCAAGAATCGTTATGTCCACTTTACTGTACCACAGAAATGAATGTGTTCGCTCCGCGCGCGAAACAAATTTTCAAGCCTGATTTCAGGCGTGCTTTACGCGCGCGCAGCACTGTAAATCGGTGACCTACAAGCAAAATTGTGCTTGTTTTAATTTGATGAGTTATAAATTCACACCAGTTTGCTAGGGAGATGGACGGGGGAAATATCCGGATGTAAGCTTGCTCATATCTCGACGACTGAGAGTTACCTTCACAAGGAAAATTGTGTTCTCCTGCCACTCTTCGTTAATTTCATGCGCTCGCTGGAAATACTGCAATGCTTCCTCATATGAAGACTGTGGAACAGAGCCAAAGAGTGTGGCCGCTACTCTCGCTTCCCACCACTTTATACTTGCTACCTGGTAACAGTTACCATGATTACCACGCTGGGCAGTAGTTACCATGGTAACTACACTGTGGATTCGAACAATGGCAACAGTTGTCACGATAAGCACATTTAAGATATACCTCATAACAGTATCTGCCGAGTAGATGCAGTGCTGTAGAGTTACACGGGTCCAACTGTAGACTCTTTTTCACGTGTTTCTCGAATTCCCGGCCCTTTGTCAGCTTAGTCT
The DNA here is from genome assembly GCA_946803715.1 of Beroe ovata. Classification (NCBI taxonomy): domain Eukaryota; kingdom Metazoa; phylum Ctenophora; class Nuda; order Beroida; family Beroidae; genus Beroe; species Beroe ovata. The sequence goes on from CAMPET010000464.1 coordinate 24,162, forward strand.
TAGTGTCATCAAACTTACATGTGTCACCCAGTAGTATAGCATACCAGAGATGACACTTTGAATTCCTGTCAGCTAGTTCAACGCCCTGTTGTCAAGGTAACATCATTGTTACAACATGGTAACAGCATGGTAACAGCATGGTAACAGCATGGTAACGACAAGGAGTAAGAGTTACCTTCTGGGCGAGCTGAAGCGCTCCCATGAGTAGTCTCTCTGCTTCTGTTTTATTCTTTGTGAAATGTTTGGACTGTTCGTACATCGCTCGTACAAAACGCCACATTAGTTGTGGAGTATCCGGTTTCTGTGGTAACAGATTTCCTAGCAACCCGGTATTGTATTGTCATAGCAACCCGGTATTGTATACTCATAGCAACCCGGTATTGCATACTCATAGCAACCCGGTATTGCATACTCATAGCAACCCGGTTTTGCATACTCATAGCAACCCGGTTTTGCATACTCATAGCAACCTGGTAACCTATCAACCTTGTGAGGAACACTCACCTCAGAGTTGAGTGATTGTATCCTGGCTAACCCCTCTCTACATCCGTCCTCACTCAGTTTCAACACATCGTGTTGCTTATCCAGTGTTGCGCACAGCTCTCTCAGCTCAGTGTCACAGTCGCTATCAGTACACAGTGTAGTTTGGTCTCCCTCCCTCACCAGAGCCCTGTGTTAACATGGGTGTGTCAATGGGTGTGTGAGGTGTCGAGGTTGTGTCATTTGGTGTTTTTCCGTGTGTGTGTGTCTGGTGTCAACACATGAACTCACGTTTGGGAGGGAATACTTTCCAGAGCCAGCTGAAAATCATCGTCACTCTCACTATCCGGGAACTTCACTCTGTGCCCCGAACCTGGGGGAAATGCCATTGACACCAGTGTGCGTGTGACGTTTCTCTGACACCAGTGTGTATACGACGTATCACTGACACCAGTGTGTATGACGTATCACTGACACCAGTGTATGACGCATCACTGACAGCAATGTGTGACATATCGCTGACACCAGTGTATGACGTATCACTGACACCAGTGTATGACGTATCACTGACACCAGTGTGTGACGTATCACTGACACCAGTGTGTGACGTATCAAGACTCACTAGCTCTGCCACTAGCAACAGCCGGGAGGGAGCGGTGAATGTTGTTTTCAATAATCTGTCTCAGGGATGTTATCTCCTCTTCCAATCTCTTTATATTCTCCTGTACAAAATTATAGGACGTTAGAACACGGGTTATAGGGCCAGGTTCTACAATTCCTTGACTCCACCCCGTTGTAACTGACCCGTAGTAAGTAGAGGATGACCGCGTTGGTAGAGAATCCGACCACGCCCACCGCAACAACAGAGTATACCACTGTACGGGTCGTGCTGATAAACCCCATTATCGTTAAATGGGCAATTAGCGGGGACTAATTTGAGGTGTCTTGGAGAGGATTCCTAGTAAAGCATGGTGGGACCTATAATTATTGCAGATTCCATTAGACATTCAGACAATCACTAGATCAACCAGTCCATAGATCAGTCAATCGATTACCCTATCAATCTGTCGATTAACAATTGAACAACAGCCAATGGATGAATCATTAATTAAATCTTGAATATCACGAAATTTCAAAATGAACGAATCAAAACTTATGTCACAAATCATACTCAACAGCACATCACAGATCACTCGTACTAAACAGAGCGGGCGAAAATACGTCATCGTCAGAGTCCCAAGCCTTTGTTTCTAGGGGGACACGATTATTCCTAATATGGAATAATCATAGCCCCAGCGATCGACGGACTGCTTTATCTGTTTCCACAAGGAACTGTTTCCTGTCGTCTCGCCACATTTTACAAGCGTCAACATCAGCTCCACTCTCGGGATTGGGTTCAGCTGAACACGGTGTAACGGGAACGTTGTGTGACATGTGATGGTAACATTGAGTGACATGGTAACGCATGGTAACAGCGTGAGATTTGGTAACGTGGTAACTTGCTAAACAATTATTACATTTTCACGTAGAAGTGTCACTGACCTAACATACTGATAACGGATAGGAGAATCTTCTCTACACTCTGGACTGGTGACCATCTTTCAGAGGAGTGTTCGTAACCCAGTGGGTCATCACCTGACAACAGTCACCATGGTAACAGTCACAATGATAACAGTAATCATGGTAACAGTCACAATGATAACAGTAATCCTGGTAACAGTATTCATGGTAACAGTGTCAACACTAATAACAAGGACAGAGTTATCATTACCTGGAGGATGAAGTATGCTGATACACACTTTACCGCAGGGGTATACATTGGGGTGGAAAAGAGGGGTAGTGAACCTCATTTTGGGTGGACTCAGAGGATAGTCTGTGGGAAATGTGAGCCGGGCTGGGAACACTCCAAATTCATATGGTGAACCCTCTGGACCCTGTGAGAGAGAATATCAGAGAGAGCCGTTACCATGACAACACACTGTCACCATGACAACAATAACAAAATATTACCTGGATAAGAACATCCCACTCAAAGAAGTTGTCCTCTGAAGCAGGACCTGCAACAACTCCTTGCGGAGCATTGTTGAATAACTCCCTGTACTCCGTCATGAGCCGCCGTAACGCAGCTCCAGCCATGCTAACAGTGTTACCATGGTTACATAATACATATAGTTACCATGGTCCACGTTACCATGTCAACAGACAGTGTGAACGTGGTAACAGTTCATGTAAATACTATCAGGGTAATTCAATGCCAAGCCGGGAGAAATGAAACAACATAGTTTATCTTACAACTGTGTTTTAACACTCCCACACCACTACAATTCTTTTTTGAGGGAAATCATGTTCCAAACTTGTTTCCAGCCAAGTACTTATGATGACGATAACGTAGTATTGTCATAGCAACACACTCCTAGCAACAGTAACAACAGACAACCCTGCTTAACCATGAGCTTCTCCCTTCTTGCCGGACACTCGTTTAAACTCGTTCATATCTGATGTTTCCCTGAGCTGTCCCAGTATTCCTATCTTATCAATAACCGTCACTTCCTCATCACCTGAATAACCATGGTAACTAAGCACTCGTTACCATGGTAACAACAAACATTACCATGGTAACTACCATCAGTCAGATGATAAACATACCTTGGTTATCCTTGACGAAAATAGTGAGGGAGTTCACATTCTGGAATTTCACGTATTTCAGTGGGATTGGTGTCCCTTCATTCGTTGTATCCGATGTCAGAGAGAATTCCTGTATGCCTTTTCCTGTGTCAAGGAAGTGGTGTCATAAACATGTGTCACTGGTCACAGACCATGTGTCACGGTGGAATTTACCACGTGTCACGGATTTCACTCACCATTTTCAGCAGAGTCAAAGTCAGTGGATGTTGTGTTAGTGAATAGTTTAACTGTCTTTGGAGCTTGTCCATTGCTTGGTCCTTGAATAACCAAGCTGTGAATCCTATGTGCAAGATCGTGTTACTTTTCACATTAGTCGGTGATATCAATTCTTTGCAATTTCTTCACAGAAAAATCACCCTTTGTGATGTCAGGATCTTGAATTTCTGATTGATTCTCAAAGAGCAGTCACTTGAATCTCAAGTACTTGCACACTGTTATAGACTCACTTGACAGATTGTTGGAATGTTACGGTTATGAGGAGTTGTTCATCACAGTCCGATTCCAGATGACCTTCCTCTTTCCCCAGCGCCATCTGAGTGAGCGAGGAAAACATGTTACAGAGCAAGATAGAAAAATATGTGGATTATGAACTGCCAGTGTATTATTCGAGACCTGGGCAGGAGTAGATTGTAGAGAATTTTAACATACGTTGAATGTGTGAGAATCGCTCTCGTTTAAACATTCACTCTTCCTGAAGTCGATGTAGGGAGTGAGGTCCAGGTACTCCCCCACACTCCCTCCTCCACTCCCTCCAACTCCCCCACCGCTACAGTGAGCTTCAACTTTCTTAGTTAACTCCACAGGATCTGATATAGAGTGTGTGTGTGTGTTAATAAAGTGGTGGGCACAGAGCAGTAGTCCGTGCTGATGAAACAAGAGTCAATAATCCGCAAAATCAGAGAAATATGGAGTTTCTATGATTGGACACAATACTACACTTGCGTCCCACTCATACAACTGAGATAGAGATTATAATAATCCTCACCTGCACCTCTCAGTTCATCTAACTGTTGTGATCCTTTGTAAAATCTGAACGTCGGCATCGCACTAATCCCCTGCGTTTCCGCCGCGCCCTGTAACAGAATTCCATGTTACCATGGCTATTCGTCAAATATATCCTTAAATACTCACTCAAACTTGCATGTTGTGAACGGATAAGGGGTTATGGCGGCCCTTAACTTGGGAACCGATTATCGGATTTAAGTGAAATTT
>CAMPET010000466.1:15697-28206 GCA_946803715.1 Beroe ovata
GAAATTGAGATCAATAAAACCTTTTGGAATTAATTCTAATGACCCTTTTGGTATACCTCTTCTCTCTTTTAGGACTTAAATGGTTTTCTAATGTTTGACTTTACTATTTTCCTAACCTAGCTTATTCTCATTTTAGGCACTGATGATGTGTAAAACGAAAGATTTCTGCCTCACCATGATGAGAGTTTAATTCATGATATCGGCGTCTCATTCTTGTCAGAGAATTTGGGAAGATAAGTACCCTCGCTAAGTGATAAGTACCCTCGCTAGTGAATCATCATCTGGATGATGAATCGGATGATGAATCGGATGAATGAATGACGGATCGGCGACGAATGTGTCAGAGAGGTAGATAGACGTCAATTGCGCGCGCGCGCGCGTTTGGCGCATCAGAGTCTTGATAAACTCCTATGCGCCAGCGCAAAAAGTCAAATGGCCCAAAAAATGTCACACAGAATCACTGTACAGCGATTTTTTTCACCAATTTGGGCGTTTAAAACCCCACCCTTCTCTAAACTATTGCACCACAGAACTGGTAAATTTGTGGAAGTTCTCTGCTAATATCACAATGGTAATAACAAAGAGCTCTTTGTCTCATTACTCTTTGTCTCATTACACCCCCCCCCAGGAGTTACCTCAATTCTTGGAAAATGGTACACCAGTTGGTTCTGCAGTTAAGCTATAATAAGCCCTTTATGTTGTAAATTTACCGGCGAGTTTGTTATCAAGAACTTACATGGTACACAAGTTGTACCATAGTCCAGGTGCCGCATGATAAAAGAGTGATTGATGAGCTGCCGGTGTTACTTTGAATGGTACACACGCTGGATCAAACAATAGTCCAGGTAATGAGTTCGTCTCATGAGGTGCGAATTCCATTTACTGGAATATATCAAAGGAGTTAATTTTAGAATGACAAAGATAAGTGATGGGATCAAAGCTAAATGAGCATCTTCCACCGGGTTTAGGCACGCCTCTTCCACCTCAGGAGAGAAATTCATTTAAATAACACCAGCAGAGGCAAAAAATCATCAGTTGTAGCTCGCAAGAGTTTACTTCCTGATCCCAACACCATCTCAATGTTTCTCTCTGACTGACTCCATGTCAGTATATCCCTCCAACTTGTTCAATCTGAAACCATCTCTCTGACTGACTCCATGTCAGTATATCCCTCCAACTTGTTCAATCTGAAACCATCTTTCTAACTGACTCCATGTCAGTATACCACTCCAATCTGAAACCATTTCCCTGAATGAATCGATCTCCCTCCAACTTGATTAATCTATCTAACTGAATCTATGTCCGTACATCCCTCCAACTTGTTCAATTTCCATTTCTCTGACTGAATCTATCCCAATCATCCAATTTGAAACCATTTCTCTGACTGACTCTATGTCAGTATATTCCTCCAACTTGTTTATCTAAAGCCATCTCTCTGACTGACTCTATGTCAGTATACCACTCCAATCTGAAACATTTCTCTGAATGAAATTTGATCGATCTGTCTAACTTAATCTATGTCAGATATTGAGAACTTGTTCTCAATATTTCACCTGTTATTTACTCTACTCACGTCTCAGAACAACTATGGCTGATAAGGCTTATTGCTTGGGGCTTATGGTGCTGGCTACGGAAGAACTGAAACGAGAGGTAACTCTCGTCTTTGAATGACAAATGCTTCTCGAACTTGATTGTACCATAACTTGTAAATGACTCTACAAACCTTTACAGATCGCACAGCACACATATATCTACCTTGTTCCCTACGGTGCGAGGTATGAGAATACCTCCATCGTGAAACCCGTGGAGATCTGTGAAAGATTCTTTATCCCCTTTCTGAAACCTGGGGGTAAGAAAACGTCGAGTGACTCCCCTGTCGCTAAACTAAACTCCATCGTCCTGGGACAGGGAGGTGAGTTCAGCTCTTGTTCAGCAATTTTCAAGGCTCTCCACCCAGAGACATTTGATTTGATCACTCACTCTTCTTCAGGGAGGATGGAGTACGGTGTGGCTGGTGAAGAGATGCGCCTATCAGTTAATTTGCCTGATCAGGAATTTAACTTCACGGAAATCAACTACATCAATCAGAAGATTGGGAGGGCAAAGGTAATTTGGCTCTGTGAAATGTGAATGTTCTCTGTGAAAGTAATTAACAAATGTCGTGGTAACCACTTACCAACCATATTTCCAGCTGGCTGAACAAGCTCTCAGAGTTATCAACTCAAGAGCTGCCCTCCCAATAGTGAGGAGAGTCCTGGTAGAGGAGCTCTTGGGAGGTAGAGCCACTGATCTGGAGTTGATACCAGATGCGGAATGGCCATATCTGCGTGAGTATAAACATGACCAGTTAATAAGATTTACCTTGATGACACCAAAAAACAGTTCTAAATTGGAACAGCAGATTGAAACTAAGATTTTTATGCCTCATTTCAGAACGCCCTCGTCTGGATGAATCTGACACACCCCTCTCATGAGTTCAGTGGATAATGCTCATAGAACGAACATTCTATATCTACACATGTACCGGGAAATAACACATGCCTGAATAGGCCATGTGAATAGGCAATGTGTTTGTGGCTTTTTAACTCTTATTGTCAACAATTTATTTCGGTACTTTGCCAGCCCCACCGCCCTTCAATCAATAGAAAATTTACAGACAATCTCAATACATTCGTCTAACTGAATCAATTTCAATATGTCCGTCATACTTGTCAATCTCAATCCATCTCTCTAACTGAATCTTTGTCAATGTATCCCGCCCTGCTAAATCTACGATTTAGCTATGAAAATCACGGCAAACAAGTGGGTTTTTAGAGGCATCGACTCGGAGAGGGTTTCAAAGAAGGGAAACCCGTACAGTGTCGTCTTCTTCGTGAGGAGAAAAGACAATGCCATCAAGAAAATGATAATGTTTGACAATGATCTCCAGGCATTCAAGAAGGTATTTCATCCTCTTTCAATGCTGCGTCTTGATTCTACAGCAGTTGCTAATCAATACAATTTTCAGAGGATGAGGGCAGGTGGAAGAGAGTACTACCTCGTTACTAAACAGAATGACACAGGAGGCGAGCTCTTCGTTGGTGCTCTCTCAGTAAGTATTGTAATCTAGAGAAATTGCGGTTTGGTAGTGGGTGTGCTGAAACCTAAACATCATGAAATGCCTCAGGAAGATGAGGAGGAAGAGGAAACTGTGCAGTCACAAACAGTGGAGTCGATTTCCCCACCAATCACAAAGTCAAAGGGAAAAGGACCAGCAAAGCCTGCCTCCTCCAGTGCCTCCAGCACCACCAGTACCCCAAACGAAGCTGTGAGTTCACACCTGGAAACACAGACATAGACACATAGACACACACAACATGAACTGCTAGCATTTGAATTGAAGTGGGTCAGAGTGCAGCAAATGAATGTTAATTCTTCTTATTCACAGGTCAAGTTGAAGAACCCCAGAAAGAGACCTGCCACCCAAGCTGCAACTACCAGTCTACAGTCAGCAGCAACCAAACAATCAGCTGCAACTGTCAGCCGTCAGCAGTCAGCAGTCAGCTCCAATGCAGCTCATTCTTCAAAATGGTTCGATCTCAACAGCCTCAATGAGTTTGATGAGACTATGAATGAATTTGAACTCTAAACTAAACTTGAAAACTGACTGTGGTGCCCAGTGAAAGTGTTCCATGACACTTGTGCTTAGTATACTTATCATACAGTTATACTCATCATATGTTATCATCTAAACTTTGAATTTAGATGATAAAACATTGTTGACATTGGTAATTTTAGCGTTTATGTGAGGTCTAATGACCGATTTTATGAGGTTAAATGACTACCTGGGTGATAGAGCTGATGTATGTATGTACTCCATAATATGTCTTATGATACTAATTCAGTGTCAATGCATATCTGAGTATCACTGCATACCTATCTGATGTATGAAATATCTTGTGAAATACATTTAGAACTTAAACTTCTCACAAGTTAGCACTTTACCAAAAACTGTTCTAGAATGTCTAATATAGAGATTGTTGAGCTGTTTGATGGGAACATTACAGTCTTTTCCATCACACATGAAGTTGGTGATATTCTTCCCGAAATGGGACTGAATCTCTACATACAGAGATACATTCGAAAAATATTGCTTCTGTCATTAAGATACATGGGAAGCTTCAAGTTCTATGTGGTGTTTAATGCTGTTTTTCAGGTACCATAAATTACCAAACAAGGATTAAAGAATTATATAACATATTACTCATTTTTCAGTTGGTTGAATTCTTTTCCAACACAAATTTTAAAAACTTTTTCACAAAGTTCAACCAAAGCATTTGATATATATTTTCCAGAGAGGTGTCGAAGACAGAGAAGTTGTCAATGGTTTTGTAGCTAAGACAAGAACATGTTTACCAACTACAGACCTTACAACGCTACTGAATCAGATGAAAACAAGAATTCTATCTGTTTTTGAATCGTTTGAAAGTACAGGTAGAACAGACTTCATTGCATATAACTTGTTAATAAAATTGTTGCAATGGATACTCCTGAATGATGCATCGATGGTGCGCGCCACCCCTGCCGCGCGCAAAATGCAATTGCAATAAATATTTGAATGATGCATTCATGGCGCGGCGCGCGTCTTTAAAGCTGAATAAAAATATGAGATTAATCTTTCAGCTTGATATTTCGCGCGCGGCGCGGATCGAGTTGCAATGAATATTTGAGTGATGCATTCACGGCGCGCAGCGCGCGCACCGAATGAAAAGCATTTTAGTGTGATATCAATGAAATGCGCGCCACGCTCTAACCCGCGCTAAGAAATGATGAAATCAAATATTATTTCAATGTTTAAATTCAATTATCAATTTCAGGTTCAGGATACATCTTCAAAAGATGGAGTGGGCTCAAAATTAAAATAGTCTCCTACAATCCCACAAATGAAGTTGTCTAAAAACAGTCACCATATTCCATTGTGAAGTGCTGAATATTATCATATAGAACTGCATCAATGTTTGCTGATATTGAAAAGAGATCTTCTTGTTCTATGACATCCTTACAGTTCTGAAGTAATTGTAAAGAACATGACGGTGTTGAGTCCAAATAAACTCCCATAATGAATGGTTTCATTATATGTTTGTAGATATACTCTTGAGAGCAAAAGTGTCTTTTCCTCTGTTTGGAGATACAGAATTTACAATACTGCATTTTGTTACTGACTTAACAAAATATTTTTACCCTTATATAGATGTTATTTCATCTTAATGCTTTAATAGAAAATGGTATACTGGAGTTTCATCCCAACACCAAAGTTACTCAAAGGAAGGAAGTGTATCTTGAACATAAGGAATAAAGATGACAATTCATTCCTCTATTGCATTGCTGCTTCTTACCATACACCTATGAGAGATAGGTGTCAACCAAAAACATATAAGTTGTTATTCAACAGATTCAATTTGACTGGTAAGTCTTAAGACACAATGGAATTATACTTTAAAATTCTGCATTTGAATGTGTTATTGTCATTTTACTGTTAAACCACTTTTTACAGACATCACTACACCTGTTGAATTAGNGATCATGGCAAGGCCGTCATCTCTATAGAGTCCGATCATTTCTTGGGGTATGATAAGGGCTAGTTTATGGAGCAAGTAGAGTGCAACTAGCTCACAGGTCTCAGCCCCGTCATAGCTGCCCATGGTTACGTCAAAGAGCCCAGTTTTTTTCTTCCAGACTTTCCCTGCACAAAATAATAATGACGACTTGGCGTGTTTGATTATTTCCAACTCAGTGTCATCAATTTTGAGAAGGGATTCTGCGAAGTGAACAGCTCTGTCAAGAAGTTCTTCTGAAATTGATGGATAGTAGTCGACAATGTCAAACTTTAAAAACTTGGCTCTGCATTTGTCTGCAGATTTGAACCACTTTATTACTGAGTCTGTGCTTTTCCATAGATTGAGTCGTGTCTTCGACGAAATCTCGGACACTACCCTTTTCAAGATATGCTGACTCACCCGTCCAAGTTCGCTTTTTGCTGGATTTATGAGGCGGCATTTTGGGTGGCTTTGGAAGTTCTCTTTGTGGTCTTTTAGAGTTATGAAACATTTGTTGGGGATAAACTCTTTGATTCTGTCTACCATCTGTAGGTCTAGTGCGAGCTTTGCGGATTTCTCGTCTATGGCCTGTTTCTCATCATGGTCACAAATTTTGTAGCTTTGTGTGACGCTCTCCTGAACCAGTTTTTTGTATAAATCCGGCTTCACCAAGTAAATATTGTTTGTTTTGTCGGCTTCAACGACAATCTCCTCAGAGTTCCTGAGTTTGCTGATATCTTCACGAAGCTTCCTCTGGAAACTGTCACTCTCGTTTTGGTACTCTAAGTTAGAGATTAGGCCATACATGTCCTCTTCAAATTTCGTGAGATCTGGGTTTTGTGGTGGTGAATAGCTGGTGTTGAATCCATAAGTTTCTTTCCTCACTTCTGAACTTTCATCCTCATTTCTATCAAAGTGGAACGCTCTCCATCTCATTCTCCTGAGTAATTGTTCTACTTTGCTAATGAGCAGTTTCTCAAATGAAATTTTGCTAGGGCACGGTATGTTCTTCAAGGAATAAGAAAGGCTGAATCTCTCCATTCTGAAATGTCGACTATGCGATCTTTATCACAGTGCTCAACCAAGGTGGGAGCTATAGTACTGGATTAGTAGAAAAATCTCGCCAAAACAGTGCTCAACTTCTTAGAACAAGAAGGAGCTGTATGAAAACAATGACGACAAGTTTTAATGAGTGTGGCCCGACACGTGTTTCATGACGAGTCAATCATCAGGGAACTAACACCTTTACATTATTGGGGAGATACAGCCTCTGTTGCTCCTTCAGAAAATACATCNGCAGTCCTAGCTTCTCTTTTGATGCTATGCTACATACAACTAATGTTCAACTAGATCTACTTCAAGATAAGGAAATGTATGAATTCCTCGAAAAAGGTGTGTATTTTTGCAAAATATACAAATACTTGAAGATGCAGGTCTACACATTTTTTTAACCTAATCAACGCCCTCAGGTGTAAGAGGAGGATGCAGTTCAGTGTACAAACGACTTGCAACTGCAAATAATCCAGAGGCGAACTATGATCCAAGATGTGAAATCTCACATATATTTTACACGGTGAGTTACTCCTAATAGAGCATATTTATTATTCGCATAATAAATAGAATTCGTTTCACAATTCTAATGTTGAACTACCTGATCACTAACGATAATGTTAACAGGATTGCAATAATCTCTATGGGTTCATGATGATGCAAAAACTCCCACATTCTGAATTCAGATGGCTATCACTTGATGAGATAAGCGTATTCGATATAGAGGGATATGACAGTGATGGGAATTATGGTGCTATTTTAGAGGTAACTATTTATAGTTACAACTCTATCCCCCTTTCTCTAGCTTCAATTCGATTCATAGCTTGAATCTGATGGTCATTGTTTCAGGTTGATTTAATGTATCCTGACCATTTACATGAGGAACATAGAGACTTCCCCCTTGCACCCGAGAAGCTCATGATTACAAGGGAAATGTTAAGTGCGGGAATGCAAGATTTCTTAGATTGTCATGGGTTAAATTTCAGCAAGCAGGAAAGGCTGACACAAACCTTCTTACCAAAAACTTGTTATGTATCTCATATAAAGAACATTCAATTCTACCTTGCACATGGATTAGTTGTAACTAGTATTCGGCGGGGTGTTATATTCTATCAAGAAGAATGGATGAAGGGATACATTGAGTTGAATACATCACGGAGAATCAATTCAAGGAGCAAGTTTGAGAAGGACTTTTTCAAATTACTGGTAAATAACGTCGTGCTAGCTGTGACTTGTGGTCTGTTGAACTTAATGATACCTTATAACTTATTTCCCTTATTCTCAGATAAACTCAATCTTTGGGAAAACATGTGAAAATGTGAGGAGGTACAGACAATTTAAGATTGTTACAAGTGCTAAGATGCTGAAAAAATGGACAGAGCGAACTTCATACAAGGCTCTAACTGTTATATCTGACGAATTTGCCATAGTGGAGTGTAACAAGGAGAGAGTTCTACTCAATAAACCAATATATGCTGGGATGGTGAGTGTATACCCACTATCTGTGTTTGTGTATAGAGCCCTGAGGTTGCAGGATCCCAGTCCTGGACCAAAACATCTCATTAGTTGTTAAACAAAATATATTTCAGGTAATTTTGGACTTGGCAAAGCTGCATATGTTTGAGTTCCATTATAACATCATGAAACCCCTATTCCAAGGGAAAATTGAGGTAACCTTTGCTCCACGTCATTCTTATGTTTATACACTACTTATATAATCAATATTTGAACTCCATAGGTTCTCTTCAGCGATACAGATAGTTTCTGCTATTTCATTAGAGAAGCAATTCATGAGAAACTCGTCAGCATTCGTGATTTAATGGATTTCTCAAACTATCCTTCCGATCACCCACTCTATTCAAGGGAAAATAAATGCGTTCCCGGAAAGTAAGTTCAAGTGTAATTTCATGAATCTGTAACTGCTTTAATTTGAAATTAGACTAATAATACTGAAATTCAGATTCAAAGATGAGGTTGCTGGCGAGGAAATACTTCAATTTTGCGGACATAGGTCTAAGTCCTATTCCATGATAACAAATGAACAACAGAAGCTCGCTGCAGCCGGAGTAAAGAGATCAGCTGCCAAGCACCTAAAACATTCAGAGTATGTGGATGTTATAGCAAACTCTACGCTCAAGACTGTTAGCCAGCGAAATCTAAGATCTGAGAATCACAATATTTTTATGCATGAAGCACGACGAATTGCATTGAGTTACCTCGATATCAAGCGAATTGTTCTTGATGATGGTGTTAACACAGTCCCATATGGATATAAGCAATTATGGACAGAATCGTAATTCATTTACAAAATGAGACTGCATGTTTTAATGAATTTGTAATTGAGTACAATAATGTCATATCAGTATTTGCAAACAAATTGTCTCACTTTAAGTTACTCCAATGAACTGCTTGATCATCTGTTTTTGCACCGCATATTATGAGGGGTAGTTGGTAAAGCGATAGTTTCCTCACTTTTCCGTCTGAACACTTGCAATGACACATTTATTTGGTCTTTGGCATTCTTTCCCCGAGAATAAAATTCAGAGAGTTGCGTAACCAGTACGCTAGAGAGAGAATTCATAACTGATGGTAAATGATTAACATCACTGCTTATATAGTGACAGATATTGTGAATTACATTCAGTTAAAACTTGGCATTTCATCAATTCCAATTATTCACAAATCCTTCAATAGCCCGAGCTTTTGCCTTTGCGCAATATCTTGGTGAATGAATTCTGCAACACCCTGGATCTGGAAGTGCTGGAGGCATTCCATGTCCCAAATCCTGAGTGTTTGTTACAATAGACATTGGCAGAATGTTCTGGAGAAAACTCTGCGCTGCTTCCCCATATGTGTAAATCTGATACTGCTGATATTCCATCATCAACTGTGGGATGCTTTCGTAAGGTAAGAACCCATCAAACCAGGATAGATTGTTGAGTTTGTTAGTAATATATCTGATGGTACGCTGATCAATGGCAGTAAGCTGAAGATCAACCGGTGGCTTGAGCATGAAGTGGTAGTTCTCTTGATTCGGGAACAATATGAAAATTTCCTTCACAATGAACCCACTTGGTAGGGTAAATCCCTCTACTCCAATGAATACGATCATGATAACGTCTATGTCAGAAATGAAGGAAATTCAAAATTCTCACAGCTATATAGCTTGTCTTGCACGCCCCTTCTTAGGTCTACCATCAAACACCTCGCTTATCAAAGAATGGTTCATTTCATTAACATATCTACCAAAGTAAAGAGCTTGAGGAGATAATGTGAGAAGAAAAACACGCCCAACAGTTGTATAGGCTGTCATATCCTTCCTCAAGTCCTCACTATGTGGTAATCTATCTTCCATTTCTTTGTATAGTTTGCCCAGCAATGAGAGAGCATGAGCCCGAGCAACTTCAAAATGATTCTGAATTTTCTCTAGCAGAGAGAGTTGACTANGAAGGTAAACATAGTCCAATTTCAAAAAGCTTGGCATCTCCGTAATCAGCTCACCGAGAACTACCAAAATAGAATTGAGCCTCAAAAAGTTAGAAAAAAGGGCGTACCCTAACATCCAGGACACTCCTCACGATTGAGGGTGATGCAATGTCTTATCATTTTTTCAGCTAAATAACCAATCCAATCAGCATTATCGAAGAAAGTCATGACTAAAAGAGGTTTTTGATAAAGTTAAATACTTTCATTTACATGGCAATATTCAAATATGCAACAGAAAAATAATGTTCCTAGCATAGTGCAAACACTGCAAGTATTCACGAGAAATGATGAGTTTTTATCCCATCATCTGCTTTTATACACGAGTAACACGATTGCTTTGTCTTGTGGATATTTCCTTAATCAAGTCTACAGCAGCAGTCTTTGAGTCTATCAACACACCCACTATCAGAACTATGAGAACTATGTACCAGTAGTTTATCTCATTGACATTGAAGACATATTCAGGATCCCTAGGACCCTCCAACATTGTGGACGGTGACATGAAAATATAGCTTTCGTAATTGTGCTGAGTAATCTCCCCCACAGAACTTTTGAGATTCATAGACTTATGGTTCATCTGGAAACCGACCCATGAGAAGATGAATGTAGCTTCATCTATGGGTGCGCTGTATGTAGAGTAGTTTCCATTATACGAAAGGTGGAGAAAACAGCTGGAATTTTTTCTGAACAAATGTGCACTCTGATTGGTACCCTCCAAGTAGAAAAAGTCCTGTTCACTTTCTCCATTGACAGTGAATGTTAACTCGAACGCAAGCTCTGCAATAGCAGCAAGGACTAAATAGAAATTCATGGTGTCTCGTTGGTTGTAGAATCCAAGCTCTTTATATACCATCCGCACCATACTTATTATAGCTGTTTCTAGCCAACTTGAGCGAATCCTCAATAATTTCAAATAAGTTTGTTACTTCAAACCTATGCTCTTTCAATATACCCTTTGCACGTGTAGTCGATGAAGTCTGTATTTTTTCAACAATTTCCTTTTGTTTATCAGAAATTCGCTTTCTTTGCGGTTGACAGATTGGAAGAATGCCGAATGATAAACTCAGGAACAAGTTTTGTATGGTCTTCAAGTGGTTCTTCACAACTTGATCATATTGATGGTTTTTCAGCAACTCCAATATCGTGAATATGTCTTGCATGGATGTACAGTTAAATATGGCTTGGGTGAGACCGTTGATGCTCTCATCATTCTCTTCCAGTGATCTAATATGATCAGTCAGTTTCACAACTTTTTCTCCCCATTCACTTTCCAACTTTTCTTGACTAATCTCATACTGTTTTTGTATATTTTGCATCTCACGATCATGCTCTTCCTTCAACTTATTAATTTCTTCCTTGCATTTGCGCTCAGATTCATCTAGTTGCGTTACATATTTACCCCTCTCTGATTTCAATTTTGTCTCCAACTCTCTATATCGTCTATTGTGAAGTGCTATTCTATTTTTGTATTCATATTTGAGCTTCTGACTTCTCTTAACACAATTTTCATACAATAATTTGTAGTTTAGTTTTGTCTTTCCAACTGACGGTTTATCTTGTTCATCATCACTTGCCTCATCCACAACACTTAGATTTGAGTCATCTTGGTCATCGTCACTGTACTTGTCGATGATTCTTAAATTTGAGTCATTCTGGTCATCATCGTCGATATACTCGTCCACTACCTCGAAATCATCTTGATCATCATTATATTCATCAATGATTTGGAAATCTTCTTTTACTCTCTTCCCCCGCCCATCATCAACTTTTGACTTTCTTTTCCGCTTATTACCTGCGCTAGGGGTATTGGAGTCTTGCTTGTGATCATGGTTCAATAGCAACAATTTAGGAGGACCATGTTTAGTCTTCTTATGTACATAAAGACTAGCATTTGTTGGGAACTCCCTGTCACAGTATTCGCATGACACTGTCATTTTTGAGCCGCTACCTCAATCTACTCTATATATAGTAAGAGAGGGGGTGGGGGGTGACTAATGATTATGGACATCAAATCTTATTATCAAGATCCAAAGTTCCCCGCCTCCTTTGCTGGCAAGAAACGCTTCTACAATGCTCTCAAGGCACAGGGTCACAGAGCAAGAAACAGTGATGTGGAGAACACACTCAAGAAAATAGATAGCTACACATTGCATAAGCCGGTTAGAAAGCCTCAGGTTTATAGGAGAATATATACAAAGGGGATAAACTACTTGTTTCAGATTGATTTGGTTGATATGACTAAATTTGAAAAGCAAAATAGCGGTTACCGGTGGATAATTACTATAATTGATACTTTTAGCAAGAAAGCGTGGGCATTCAAAATGAAGAGGAAGTCAGCAAAGTCTATAACGTCGGTTATGACTCCTTTTTTACATAAAAACACCCCTCAGAAAATTG
>CAMPET010000467.1:6773-17509 GCA_946803715.1 Beroe ovata
CTATATGATGAAAGTGAGGAATATCTCACTATTCTAGGACTGAAAAACAGTGATATTTTTCCCAAAACCAAATAAGATTTGGTTGTTTCTGTTCGCGGCATCTGACGTTCCTTATTCTAAACTCTATGATATGAAAAAGAACGCGGCATATTCGACAGACTGCCGCAACATCACTAGAAAAAGCTGCAGTGTTTCTACATGTGATGTGGCGGCAGTCTGTCGAATATGCCGCGTTCTTTTTCATATCATAGAGTTTAGAATAAGGAACGTCAGATGCCGCGAACAGAAACAACCAAATCTTATTTGGTTTTGGGAAAAATAATAAGATAATATATTACGGTTTCAGATTGATTCAACGTACTCCACTATTGATCCGAAATATAAGGAGGTAGGTGTTTCATTGATCACAGTGTTACAGAATGATTCCTTGACACCACCCTCTCCTGACACTTGAACTATCCCCTGACACCACCCTCCCCTAACACTTGAACTATCCCCTGACACCACTCTACTTTGACACCACTCTGCTCTGACGCCAATCTTCTGATACCATTTTCCCTGACACCGCCCCTCATCACTTTTCACTGACAAATCCCTTTTCAGCCCGATCCTCTGTACTCAACGATTGACCCAGCATCACGAAACGTGAGTACCACAAATATTTTGCCTCACAATTTCTCATATTCCATTCCCTCATACCTATTGCAGCTGTACACAGTACGGCGTCGTATCATGCTATGTGTGAGAGTGTGACATTGTGACATTGTCGCGTCATGCAGTAACCCCATTCAGAGTGAATCGCAGTACGCTGACGTTACAGTTCCCCGAGCTAAAACAGTATCTCCAAATGAGGTTACATATCAGATACCTACATCCGAACGAATGTTGTACCTGTTAATTATGAGTTTATTAATTTTAAAGCAAAGCATACATCAGTTAAGCATTTCACTTGACTTTATCAAGGGAATGAAATATCACATTGTGTTTGCCGTTAAAAACCTGGATGAAACTGAAAATCCTCTTTGACCCCTAATAATAAAATGGAACCACTAATAATATAGTGGAACCACTAATAATATAGTGGAACCACTAACAATAGAATGGAACGTTTCGTTTAAAACAAAAGTAAAATACTTATGTTTTAGGACGAAGAACCTGTTTACGCCCAAGTTGATCTCACCTCAAAATCGAAAGTGAGTGTCAGCTAGAGTAGTAATTAATACTCTCCCGGTGCATTTATCTGAGTTCTTTCCCCTAATTTCCCTCACATTTACTACAACCATAACCCTAAGCCTAAACCTAAGCCTAAACCTAACCTCAACCCTTGACCAAGCCCTTATCGAACTAGCCTAACCCTGACCCTTACTTTACAACCATACTCTTTCACCCCACAGAAAGAACAGACTCCGGAAATGGAAGAGGACGAGCCTCCTGAAGTACCGATATATGGTTCTCATGTAGATTACAAGGTAACATACTCGTACAGACATGAGACACAAATCACAGTAATATGGGAATATGTTAAACAGCTGAATTATACCTACTTGAAGGGAAATTTCAGTCCTGTACAATAATCCTCAAATCCTGCCTCTATTTGACACCCTTGCCAAATTCTTTTTGATGAATTTTTACCTGGTATATTTGTTGTTATTGGACAAAAATATGCAGAAAAATGTTATGGGCCAAAAAGGAGTCAAAAACTATAGGTAATATTTGTTTGTAACGCGCGGGAACATTTGAGTGATGTGATTGTGTAGCTGTACACGCAAACCAGCGCGCGCGCATTGACGTACATGAATTTACTTCCCTGTTACCATATTTACAGCAACTTCACTTCTTATGAATGTAATTGAATAACCCTCCTTCTCACATTAGAACATTGCTAACAACTACTCTAACATAGATTCTGGTACTATCTATTCTCTAGAACAGTCATCACATGAAATCCTTCCTGAAGTATTGTCGAACATTTTACCGACTTCTTAGTTCAACAGCATAAACAGGCACAGAACGTGTTTACTGTTTGTACCTTGACGTCACTTCCCTTCCACCAACCTTGACATCTAACTCTATTACAACCCACTTTTCGACACCATACCCTATGAATAGTTTGACCCCACCACCTTGACACCAGCTCACCGCCACCTCTCTTCTCTCTCTCAGGGCAAGGGAGGAGAAGATGACACGTACATAACTGTGGAATTCAAGCCCAAATCAGCCCGCCCCCGGCCCTCACCACAGACTCACCCACCCCGAGATGCAGAGGCCGTATACACAACGATCACTGAACTTCGGCCAATTAATGACGAGGGATAGGTCAAGAAATTTCACTGCAAACACAAGAATAATCGAGGATTGATATCGCTTGGGGCGCATCATCTCGGCTAGGAAAAATTTGGGGGAAGCTATTTCTACATCATGGATAAACTGCGTCCCGCCTTGTTGTCCCGTATAACAGCTGAGAACAAAACCAATTTGATGATTTAATAACTGAACTTGTTGATTGAATTTAACTTTGATTACTTTTTTGTTGATTTCTATTTTCAGATAGGTACTTTCTATTGATTGTTTCTTAAGATTTGAATTACTATGAACTTGACCGGTATAATTTGTTTGGATTTGAATTTTTAGCTTACCGTTTCAATTTTATCGACGGATTGTTCGAATTCGCAAACTTGAACTAGTATTAGCTAGCTTGTAAATGAGCCTTTAACGAATGCTCATTATAGGATGGAATGATGAAATAAGGAACCCTCCGATCCGAGTTGAACTGAAAGTATGGAACAGAAAGTATAGAACTGAAAGCATGGAACTAAAAGTCGGTACTGAAAGATGGAAATGAAAATGGAAAGACAGTACTTTCTATGTAAGTTTTTGTAAATAGGCATTTTTGCATTCTAACGTTTAAATAATATCAATCATATATTCACAAATTATCACAGAAAAATATAAATAGATCAACACGATAATTCCTCTGATCCAAGATCACTCTTGAAGCTGGAGGAGTAGATGTTCTGTAGAGCTTCTATATCTTCCTCGTCAAAACAAAACACATCTCGAATAGTTGGGGCATCCTCCGAAATATAGGTTGTTCTCTGCGACTCCAGCGTCGCTGTGTTACGTCTGTGACACCGTCGTGTCACCCTGCCCTGCACCTCACTGGGATGTTTTGCTGCCGTTGCTAGGATACCAGGGTCGAGATACAGGTCGGGAGATGGGATGAGGGGGCTGCTGATCAGTAGATCGGGGGTCAGGAGGAATGTGCCCTCAACCACCTTCCTGTGAAGGGAGTGAGGGAGGATGGGGGATATGAGGTCGGCGGAGGGAGTGGCAGAGGGTGGCGCTTCCACCGGGTTGAATATCTCATCAACAAGGAACCCAGAGTTGAGGAACAACTTCTTATCGACAATGTCGGAGTTTCTGTAGATCTTGCAGAAATCGTCATGATGAGCGGTTGAGGTTCTCATCGGTGCTCCTGATCCATCACCGGGGAAGTGGACAGAGTTTGGTCGGGAGTGACTGGGACGTGTATTGCTGGACATGGGCAGGTGAAGAGAGGCAGGACGGTTCTTTTTGCTCCGTCTCGTGAGGGTGTTTGGAGAACGCTTCATGGTCATCTTGCGGCTGTTGGTTTTGGGTCGGAGTCGGACAAGGGCGGGGCTCGATGAGTGACTCCGCTTCGGGAGGATTGATTTGCTGGAGCTAGATCGGCGAGAGGGAGTGTTGGATGAGACACAGGCACCCATGGATCTGTTGTTGATTGAGATAAGTTGAGGTAGATTGCAGTGTAGTAGAAAGTGTGTTGGATGATTCGTCAGAATTCGTTACCGGGTTATATACCACAACTCTCTGATTTCACCCCTCGTTACCTGACACCACCCCGATCCTGCTCGGCGTGAATGATGTGAAATTTGATCCTTGTTGAGTAAACCCATGCAGGGGGAGTGGTGTCATGTTGTAGTGTCGGGTGGTGTCAATGTACTACGCGGTCACATTCCATCTACTGTGATCAGGGGGTCTGATTTCACAATATTCCTGTATGGGACTGGGGAAGAGAATTGTTATGCGTGTCATCAATCAATCATTGATATTCCAATTACTAGTATCATGATGGAATTCCTATCGAAGGACATGATTGATTGGGCATTATCTCGGGTAATTTAATGCGTAGCATTGTTTATGCTAGGGATTACCGTGCAAAAGGATCAATTTAGCCAATCAGCTAAAAATGAACAGAGCCCGAAAAGTTTATTGAAACTTCTCGATTAATCAACCCTCATAAAAAATAATTTAATTACTCGTCATCCTTCGAATCAAATTGAGCTACAAGGTCTTCGAAATGCTACAGCCAATTCATCATAACCGCCGGATTATTTGATACTTCAACTTGTCTCTTTCTGTTACGAATTCTTTCTGTAAGTGTAGCGAAATCTTTCTGTTACGAAATCTATCAGAACTTCTAGGACCTAAAATCTAGGTGTTATACGTTTATGCCTTTTCCACTAAGCATTGTTAAGTTCGAAGCCGTATGTACACTATATTGCGTTGAGCAAATCTGTTCTAAACGCGCTTTAAAAAACCGTGGCTGAAAATTGCTTCAATTTCATCACCATTTTCTGACTCTGTATATTTTAGCAGTTTTCCAAAACTTCTTTTCCGTGCTTATTTTGGCTTTTTTAACACACACGGCATATCGTAACTATCTGACTCGTTTCATGAAAACTTCTTAGTTTTTCGATAATATCTTCATCCAAGAGATTTCATCAATCTCTTGGATATATCATTATTGCATTCGACTGTACACACTTTTAGCGAAGACCTAAAATATTGGACTGATCTGTTGTAGAGGACTGATCTGGAGTAGGGCTGATCAATCATAGAATAGTCTCTGCAAATCGGAAATTTCTTCAGATCGTACTGTACCTAGCACAAACAACAGCAACTATTAGTATTTATGGATAGTCTAAACTATACTTTCTTAATCTACAGCATGCCTCAGCTGCGTCTATGTAGCTAATGTATGTCACTATGTCAACTAATTAAATAATTATGTAATATTAATTAACCACCCGACAATGATAAACCACATACTGCATTTCATCTTTCATGATAGCATTGCCTCATATATATGTCCCGCCGTCCGGTTCCTGCCATCACTTTCTACCCAGCATATTACTTTGAGGGGAGAGCGCGCACAAACCCTGGCATCCACAGGAATTACAGAATTCTAATCCTTCATGATCATCCTCCACATGCAATGTCGGTCCTCTTTGCAAAAAACCATTCTCCTTTTGCCTGACACACACACCGCGATTGCAGGAGGACGCTTCCTTCTTCATCTCTAATTCTGTTTGTTCATCACCAAATCACTTTCCATAATCACTTTCCATAATCCCACCACCATATAGCTCACGATTTGTGATATTTGGAAAGGGCGCCCATAGTTTTGTAAAATACGTGTTAAGCGGACTCATGTATGCCCATGTTTTTATTTTAGTTGCGTGATACACTTTCTAAAATAGTAATAGTATCGGCACAAGTAAAAGGTGCGAAAGATCTGCAAATTTTGATGACAGCCGAGTTTTTAGTACAGACATTTGAATAACATATATTCACCATGTGACCTCCTTATATTGTATCGCCGATACTTGTTATATTCTATCTAATCATTCAAAACTTGAATAATAACTTAAATAATTATAACCTTATAAAGCTGTGTAAAGTATGTATGAACTCGATATTAGGTTGTCATATTGCGGGTTATGCGTTTTTCATGTTATCCAGGTTAGTCGAAAAATTAAAAATCCATTTCCGTTTTCTGTTCGGGAACTCAAACGCGGACCCTGGAATTTTAACTATCTGTTCCTTCTTGTGGTCTCCTTTTAGGTGATGCGTCGGTTCCTAGTCTCAGTAGTGTCTCGCTAAGTCCCCACAGAGGCTCTCACCTGTTTTAGTTAAGCCACTGGGACTCTCAAAGTATGAATCACGCGCCTAGATGGAATCACTGGCGTTTTTGGCGATTTGCCAGCTAAACCTAGCACAGCTATAATTCGTGTCTTGCAACGTTTGGTCTTGCATTGTTTAATAAACAATGTAATAATTGCCGTATACACTGAGGTAATTATTAGATTCTACTAATTACTTAATTGCTAATCTAACTCTCCCCTTTTACCTGTCTTGTCATATGGTCACATAGTAGAATTAGTGTGTTGATTCAACTAAATGCTTGCCAAGATTTGCTAGCTTGATTTTGTTGGTAGTCATAGTCTAAGCTAATCTTGCTACAAACAGATCTGTAACTCCCTCTCACGATCTGTCAAAATTAAGCAGCTCCCTTCATTATGATTATTGCGACTATAATTGCTTTGTATTTCAAGCTGTAAAATTATTTGCCGTAATTTCATTCATTCTTTTTGTCTCGCTGCAGTTAGACCTTGCCAATCCAGTCGAAGGTTTTCAAGGAAAATTCGGCAACTTGTGCAGGTGTCGATGCAACAATAAGGCAATGATAACGCAACGATAAGGCAGCAATAAGACAACAACAACACACCAATAAGACAACAATAGCGGAACAACTGAGTCAAATGAAGACACTAGACAACAATTAGGCAACAATAAGACTACAAACCCCGTTTTGCCTAATATGGCGACTGTCGACTTACATTTACTTTAAGAAAACAATAACACATCAATAACACAACAATAAGACATCCATTAATTGCGTTAAAGGTGACAAATAAGTGAAGTTATTCATAGAGTCAAAAAATAACTGTTTCCTGACACTGTATATAGATTTTGGGGTCATGAGGATGTGGCTTCTCGATCTTTTGAGTGTTACAAAAGTTTGAATTCCGAGTAATTTGCAAAATGAATGAGCTGTGAAATGAGCTACATCATCTGTGTGCCAGTAGTGTGCCATGTGATAGATATGGTCGTCCGTCAGTGTGCGTACTAGAAGTCTGCAGTCATGGTCAGTCACACTGTGACTATCTGCTAGGGTCCGTGTCTTCCGTGTACCATGTTACTTAGCAAAATCTCATGTGTCATGTGTGTGAGAATTAATCATTGAACAGTGCAGTGGATAATGATTATACCAGCTTGTGTGGGCTTGCTCCTTTATAATACACACTCGTGCGCGCGTCTCTCCAACACGTGTCACACTTTTGTTTGATCACGTGATCATGTTTTTACAGTTCACCGCGCGCGGCACGCGCACACACACACATGCGGGGAGTTAATTCAGTGATTAGCTGACAGTTAATCTTATCATGTATACAAACTGTTATGCAGTGGGGTAGGAACCTATATGCTCATAGTTGTCATTGTGGCGGTGAATGTTTTGTGTGTGTGTGTGTGTGTGTGTGTGTGTGTGTGTGTGTGTACGCCTGNGTGTGTGCGCATGAGGACATCGCTAAGACATGTGTAATGCTACCATTCACTCCGAATATATCGTTCCACCAGGACTCAGGTCCCAGGTGCACCCACCATAGGGTTTGTGACATCTATAAGCGTCGTATGGAGACACCTTCTCCAAAAATTTCAAATTATGTTTGTGAGATCAGTGATTAATCTCTCTCCTATGAACAGATTTGACCACCGCGACCGCTCACCAGTATGCTACGAAAATTGCATTATTTTGGTTTGCAATCGACCTTAATAATCTATGATTGTTATTTAATCTATGATTGTTATTTAATGCGGTTAAGATTCTCATCTTATCGACGGACAACGTTCACATGGTGCTCAACACAGTTTAAATCCTCTATAATTATTATTATCGTGCGGGAGTCATCACCGCAGTCCACTGAAGATGGGCATTGGCCGGGCCGCATTTACCCCAGCCCATATCCCCTGCCAAGTGCCATTTCGTAGAACTTTCTAGGCCCGTAGTAGAATAGCTTGATCGAACCTTACTCATCAACGACTAATTAATTTAACAATTATATTGTGTGATGAACTGTGTGCATTATATACTCTCATCATCATATGATGATTTGATCATTATATATTTCACGATTTATCTCTCCCTCCAATTCCATCTCTCTCCTTCTCTCAATGGGGCAATTATCATTGTGCCAGTGTGGCATGATCTGGAGTTTAAGTATTACCGTGTAGTGATCTAATTCATACATACTCGATCGCACAATATAATGTTGGTCTGTGCACTTTACGCAACAAAACACGTACGCGATGACAGGATTTGGTGAACTGACTAGGTAAATCTTCAGTTCACATTGAAACTGCATCCGGACGGAATTTTAGAACGGTATTTTTATGAGGGCGCTTTTCGGGCGCAATTTTAGCTGCTCATGTCCTCATTTGCCAACAATAAGGTCACTTGAACTTATTGAGGTGTTTCATAGGTGTTTCATAGGTGTCGCGTCTATTTTCCCGAAAAGGGCCCCCCTCTGTATTGGGGCTGAATGTGAAACGCCCCAGAAATACTGGCCTTAGTCAGGATTCTATAGCCGACTTATTTACCGCTATTCATATGGCAAATGAACAACTGTTTTCATCATATGTGCATAAGTTGAAAAAGAGCAAATCACGATAATTGTGCTATACGACCGTCGCGCGTTCTTTTCAACATGACACTGCTGCGTGATTGTTGACATCAGCACAATTTCACAGAATTTTCCATCAAAACGCGGTTTTATACTGGCCATTATGCACTCTAAAATATCACGACATTTCGCGTACGCATCATCACAATATTATATTTTTGTTCACTTTCGTTTTTTTACGGCTCTGACGCATATATATATATGCGTCATATAATATGTGCTTTTTCCCCAATGGCCGAAATAGTTACAGTTTGGCTCACTTTCTATTTAGCTCTTATTAGGTGGTTTGTTATTTGCTGTGGCTCTGACGAAATCCTAGTAGTAGCTGTTACAGAAGTACTCGTTTTGACCGCTCTAAGAGCAAAGCGACGGATACCTGGCATTTTATCCCCTCTAATTTTGCTGGAAAATTGACACCACAACACTTCATTCATGCGCGCAATATGAGTCATCATGATCATATACACTAGCTCTCAGCATTGTGTGTCTGTGTGTGTGCGTATGTGTATGTGCTTTTCTGTCAGTGTCTATAATCTGCTGTTTCTCTGTCTGTGTTGCTGTCTAATGTCTATGTCTGTTTAATCTCCTTATTTTGACCTCCATGAGACCACTTTCTGACCATTTTTGACCCCTTACTAACCCCCTGCTGACCCCCTGCTGACCCCCTACTGACCCCCCTTACTTTCTATTCTCAGTTATACGCTTATTCAATTCCATTGGAGTAGGATACTATATTGGTATAGTAATGTTGGTTAATTAGTTATAATTAGTTAATTATAGGCAGCAGCATGATAAGAATCGGGATGGGACTATCCCTAGATGACATCATAAATGATAATTACACTTGTAGGAGAGACACCGCTAAATAATATGTCACTCCATTTGAATTATGATTAACATAACAAACACTGCTCATTGGTCAACATATACAACGTCCCTGTTAATTGTCTAATTATCTGATTACTAACGAATTACCCCTAATTGCTATTCTCATGAGAACTTCCGGTTCACGAAATGGTGGGCTGCATGGTAGTTGCTCTCACTCACACATTAGCTTGTCTCGCTTTAAACCAGTCTATCTCGTGTTATCGCCCACCATGCGTTTTGTTTCTGTGGTGTGATCCATGAGGGCATGAGGGGGCGTCTTTAGCAGACAGGACGTACTACAAGGGCAATGTGGTATTAGGGCAATGTGGTGTTTCAATCGGAACAAGGAATGAAACTTTTGCTGCGAGTTCACCGTCCACCATTATTCTAGTCCACCTCTGTAGTTAGTTACGAAATCTGACTCAAAATGAAAACTGTGTCCACATTATATCCTTAGATAAGCATGTTCTAGCTGCGATAGCACATCCGCTGACCCGCTGTTCTACTTCTATGATACGCAGATATCAACTCAAAAATAGACGCCCAAACATTTCTGTGATCAGCTGTTAACAGAAATATTGGTCGAGTATTATTATGTGTACTGTGTGTTTAACTGTAGCGACCCGCGTGCATATGTGTGCACGGAATCACGATGTGATTGTGCAGGTGCGTACTCTCATCGGTGCTGGATTGATGACAGCTTTGAGTCTTGCGCGGCTTGCCTCAGGGTGTGCGCGCGCAGGGCACAAATCCTCAAATATTGATCCTAGCATGGGGTAGCCTAGCAACGGCAGTTGTTTTACATCCCCCATAATAAGTTGTCAGACTTGTGGATTTATCTGACGAAAGTTTCCATTAGTTTAACAGAAACAGCTGTAACATAAATCTGACTTTTATATTTCTACGGATTGCAACAGTATTATGTGACCGGATGAGGTAATATTTCCTCAGCCGAAATTTTAGTTCTTATATTCTTTGTCTGCTTCAGAAGATTTCTGACTCACATGTAAAGACCCTGATGATTGTCTACAAGTTTCCATCTTATGGAGCATTTCTAACTCCATCCTGATTCCTGCCTATATGTATTACCTGGTACCTACAAGTAGTAGTACCCCGCATAATGATGGACATATCTGCACTATCGTGCACGAGCGTTGGCGATAGTTTCCGCGACTATCTCAACAATAAAAACTCCACCGATTTATGCATATCTCATTCAAACGAATATGCGATCACAACTTATCTCTGAACTGTACACGCCACTCCTCATCATGTCACACACACACACACACACACACACACACA
>CAMPET010000468.1:6647-19625 GCA_946803715.1 Beroe ovata
ACACACACACACACACACACAGATGACTATAGATGGTGGTGTCAACATAGCGATACTGATAGGACGATAATAACATTGATAAACGGGAGGAGAACATTATGGTCTCGATAAAATCAAAAATTTATCTGATGTGGAAAAGTGTCACACAAACTAAAGAAACGCACAGAGAAATACTGGCGATGAAGATTGTTAAGGACCGAATGCTGAATAAACGACATTGTAAGTAACCTCTGCTATACGGCGCTATTTATGCACTTTACACGTTAGGTATCGCTTAAGCCGTGACAACACTATTGTTGTCACGGTCATCACTCAACTTTTCACTGCCTGGTCACATATCTGCTCACGTTGAAACATTGGAGTTGTTTTAGACTGTCAAAATATCAGTCACCATGAGATTAAAGAGTTGTGATAGGGCAAAATAAGCTCATAGTTTTCGATAGCAGCGAACGTGCGTAAAGCGTTATTCCGATGCAATACTAAAATTCAAACGAACAAAGTAATTAATAGTCTCAACGGTGAGATTGTCAGCGATTGCTCAATTGACAGCATTTGCTTCCGTTTATTTGGAATACTATAGAACCAGAGAGATATCGGCTCTATTGGCAAAAGCAGTTATATGCCAAATAGCTAATAACCTGTATAGAGGGATACTATTTTGCTCCCAATCACGGTGATTCCAGGACCTTATGAAACATTCAGCATTGATTAAACTAAATACTCCACAGTCAAAACCATTCCGTTGCCGCTGTGACCTACCATTAACAAATTGAAAATCTCTCACCTGAATACTACCTGATGTCCATGAGTGTACTGTGTCGGAGTAGGTGTTCCTCACGTGTGCCCTGAACTTGTTGATGAACTCTATAAGGAAACCACACCGCTCTGTTAATGTGCGCTCTGATGATCCGCTTCCCGAGTCGAACATGGTCACAGATTTCTGCCCCTCGCGTTGGTCAAGGATGAGCAGATACCAGTGACCTTCTGCGTTGTCATTGCAGAAGTTCATGATGACGTCACTGGATAATGGATCACCTGCAAAGTTGATAGCATTAGCCACTGTGTGAATGTAGTCATCAGGCATTGATTCTGAGTATTGCCGCTCAGTATGAGTACTACCTATATAGTCAGTGATGTAGGTGCGTGGGTTGTGTTTGAAGAGAAAACGTGCATATGGAGAGATGAAGTGAACAGATGGAGCTGATGCAATGGATGAAGAGAGGTCTCTGAGATACATCCCATAGATGTTAATGAGGTCGCTACTGAGCCATTTTTGTCTCGTGTTATTGGCAATGCCGAATGGATCTGGCTGTAGCTCGATAGCAATGCGTCTAACAAGAGCATCAGACTGACGATCACAGTATGGGATGATTGATGTGTGATAGGTGTTGATCATCGATTCTTGTGACATGTGTTGAAGTAAGGTGGTGCTACTAGAACATGATGATGCAAGACGTATGATTTCATGAACACTTTCTGAAGCATCAATTGGAATATGAATGAATGTTTGTGATACGCCTGTATTTTTCCGCTTCGGCGGGACTCTATTCTTGGTGTCTGTTGTGATGTTAGTGTCTGGAACACCGATCTTGACCGCTGGCGGCGCCGGCTTTGTTGTAGTATCGGGTTGGTTGACCTTGGGGATAACAGGCTTAGATTTTGGTTTTTTGACAGAGGTGGAAATTTTAGAGTCGATTGTAGTTTTGGCTTTCTTTCTACTACTACTTATATACCATACACGCTCAGGGGTGATAGAAAATGATTTCAAATCCTTATTATTTAACTTTGCTGCGTTACTCCTATACTCACGTGATATACCAGACTTACTACCCAACCGAATGTACTCTTCTAATGAAGCTGTGCTGACGAGAATTTTCTTAGGGCTAAAGTTAATGAGGTGAACACCGTTAACAGAAGAAACTCTACTAAGTGCAACATATGTTTGGCTACGTGCAAAGATACACTTTCCTAGGTCAATCACTGCAGATGGTAAAGTAAGCCCCTGGGCCTTATGAATTGTCATGGCGTAAGACAAGCATAAAGGAAATTGTTCTCTATGAAGGAAAGCCCCCGGGAAGATTTGAATCTTCCTCTTTACAGGCTTGATGGTGATTGAATCCTCCTTCTTATCGAACAATACCTTTATACCTGTTATGACGTTCGTATGCTCATCCCTTTCCACACCACTCACGATACCGATAGCCCCGTTCACCAATCCGTTAGCTGTGTCGATGTTGGACCTCAGCATAACCCTCACACCATGGCAGATGGGGATCTTTTTCTCCAATCCTGCCGTGTTCCGGGGATCGTCCAGCTTATCCAGCCTCTGCACAGCCCGTTCTGCAGCCTTGAGGTTCCTCTTGTTCCTGCAGTCGATGCTATCTCGTGCGAGGACTTCCTCAAACTGCGGGTGTGCTGCCTTGATAGCTGCCTCGTTGAAACGATCCACCATCTCACGTGTTGGCAGGAGACAGACTGGGCTATCACCAGATTCTGAGAGATTATTGAAATACTGAATTAGGGAAGTGAGTTTTTCATCGGGGGAATGGGCAGATGCAGGTATATCAATACAACGATCATTGAGGGTTTTGATATCCCGGATATTGTGTGTACCAGTCCTCACACGGTAGAGAAGCGACTTCCATTCGGAATTCGCATCACCCGTCTGTCGTTGATTGATAGTAAGTTCATCGAACTGAAAATCTAGCCAAAGGTTAAGAGGGATTTTATTACCGTCCGTTATTTTATGCATCATGTCAGCAGTAACTTCCTTATAAGGGGATTGTGCCTGGACTGGGTCTAATTGCAAGAGGTCGCCAAACAAAATGACCGACTTATTACCAAATGGTGCATTTTTACCAAACAACTCACACAGACGCATATGAAGGAGCAGCAGAATGACATTACTCACCATACTCACCTCATCCACAATGACACACTGGAGATCTTGTAGGACAACTCTCGTCTGATCCAAGGTTTTCTGATTCAGGGGTTCGTACTTAGGATGGCTACCGTGTTCCACTGGCAAGTTGAAGGCTGAATGGAGGGTTTGACCCTTGATGTTATCGGCTGCCAATCCTGTTGGTGCCCCAAGAATATTATCACAATGACGGTTATAGACATTTCTCTGAACATACATGAAACCAACCAAAGATTTGATTAGATAGGACTTTCCCGTTCCCCCATACCCACTTACATACATCAATAATGGTTTAAAATCATTACAATTGCACTTATTTTCATTATGATCCAACAAATGTAACAAATTCCCTGTGACCCTATCATATACTCTACGCTGATCTACGTTCAAAGTGGAAACAAAATTATTCAACTCTTCCTCCGTCTTAATGTCACTGTTCTGTTTTAAGTTCTCAAAGTCCTGCAATGCCTGAGCTATGACCGGATCATCATCATCCATGTGATCCGCCATCGGATCTTCCTCCTTCCTATCATCCCCTGCTTCCTGATCAGCCCTCTCCTCCATCTCTTCCCTCATTCTCTTGATGGTCGACCGCCTCTCATACTTCTTCTTCATCTCTGGCAGCTCGTCTAGGACTCTAAAGAATTCCTCTTGGTATGACTCACTCGGACCCATGATATCAGTC
This sequence comes from Beroe ovata, assembly GCA_946803715.1. Lineage (NCBI taxonomy): Eukaryota > Metazoa > Ctenophora > Nuda > Beroida > Beroidae > Beroe > Beroe ovata. The sequence continues at coordinate 10,253 of CAMPET010000468.1, forward strand.
TCTTGGCGCCATGGCTTATACAGACACAGAAAACTGTAGTAAAAGGACTCTGCATTTTTCTTGACATCAAACTCGTAGTGTTGGATGATAGGAAGTTGGCCATTTCTCTTCTTGAGTCGGGCAATTGTCTTCAGCCCATCTTTATCTTTAATTTCAATGACCAAATGCGGGGCAGCCTTCTTGTCATAAGTACGCTCATAGTTCTTGACATAGTCATGCAGAGACATATCTTCAAATGGAGGAGTGCTTGGTCTCCTAGGGTAGAAGTCGTGAATGAAATCAGGGGCAAAGATGTTGGTGTCATCGCCATCCTGCTTCTCGAGCTCTTCAACTTTCTTGAGACATCTTGTTCTGTACCTAGGGAAGGTTGTTGGTACGAAGATGAACTTCTCACTGACAGTATAGAGCTCTCCGTTGTTCTGGAGCATCCGATCAATGGCTTCATGTGTTGACATCTCCCTATTCCTGAGGCAATGATACACAAATTTGGAGGTGTTCTGGAAAGCTGATTTAGTGTCATCCGTGACAAATGACTCGATATGACTCTTCTCCCCCTTAGTGACATATTTCGTTACATACTCAACTATTGAAAATGAATCTTCTGACAGAAACTGAATGTCCATATTACCGCCCCACAAATATAGAAGATCCGGATTGTAGTCATTGATGTTGGATTCCTCAGAAGTTCGAGCCAGATCGTACAGCCTCTTCTTTAACTTGTTTTTTCGACGACCAATGACACATGATAGAACATCGTGGAGCTGGAAAACCTTGGATTCTTTTCTTGGGAAACCAAAGCGACAAACCTTCCTATACTTGCCACCCGACTTTATGAGTCTCAAGCAATAGTCCCGACACTTGTGACGCTGATACTTATCCACCATGTCATAAAGTTCGGGTTCCTCGTTCTTGTCAGGCAATTTACAGGATGCATACTTCTGAATGAAATCTGCTACTTGTTGATCAGAATCCTTCCCTATAACTGGTGCCCCCTCTACCCAGAACAAGCAATGGAAATGTGCGACACCTCTTCCCTGATACTCAGTCCGGATGAAATATTTAGTCACTTTGCCAATCGGGTCTGCCTTCAGTATGAAGTTCAACATAGATGCGAATCGCTTGTGGATGAAGTTGGACACTAACACAGGATCTTTGGCAAGTACCTCGTTGTCTGATAAGTTCTCGATGCCAGGAAGATCCGTGTTCTGTTCCCGTACGTACTTCACCAGCTCTTCCCAGTCGTACTCAGCCGGAGAGAATGTTACAAACCAAGAAGCAGGACCACTTTCCTCACAGATGGACTGAATTTTCTTCCTATTAAAACTCCAATACTGAGGTGTGCCTGGAATGTCCCTGACAGATCGAGACAACCGTTTCTGTAAATCTGGATCGTTATCCCTTATTCTCTTGAGGAATTCCTTCGTACTGATATTTCCTAAGCCCTTCACGTTCCTCAATGATGCATATACTCCCTGTGCTATCTTCCTCCGTTCATACTCCTGACTCAAGCTGAAAATGTATGGCACGTTACGCCTAATGTTCCCATGCCTGGATAAGAGCCGAGATCTCTCATACTGTAGTGGACCAACTTTTCTCTGTCGTTCTTCTTTCGCATTCCTGCCTCCTATCCCCCAAGGAAACACCTCCGGGAAACACATGACATCCAAATTGGGTTCTTGCAGGGATATTGCTTCGTCATCAACTCGCAGCAATTGATACAGACTATCCAACCATTGAGTATTATCCTCAAAACCATCGATGCACGTCACTGTGTAGTGAGTGATGAGATTCTGGAAATCTTCCTCAGACATTTGTTCCAAAATCTTCCGCACTTCTTCCTTCTTTCTCTCCTTCTTCCCTTCCTCTTCTTCACTGTCGACTGAGGACTCTCCACTTGTTCCACTGTCTCCACCTCCTTTGATTGGCGAGTGTCTGTTCAGCATGTCGAGTATGTCTGCCTCAGAAACATCCCGAGTCACATTATCACACATGACGTCACAATGCGACGGAATTACACTGTTAACATTATCATTGTTGCTATACATATCTATATCATTACGAAGTGATAACATAATACTTTCCAGAATATCATCGCACGATTTCTCACATTTTACTGAATAATTTAGCTTAACCGAACAATGAAAACAGTTCTTACGGGACATAGCTCTATTAAAGTTCTCCATAGTGTTAATCAACAAAGATCGAAAAACTTCTATTTCAACATACTGAAGATTCATTTTGAGCCCTTTATAACCTTCAGATGTGTAAATTTTACCCTTCAAAATATCCTTGTACACAGCTTTCAGATCACCAATAACGTCTCTACTTACACAATCGCTACAACATAATCGGCATTTCTTGACTTTTCCTAACACTCTTAAGATATCTCCAATATATTTAACATTTAAAGCCAAAGGTTTCAAAGACTCATATGATGGCAAACTGATATCTCCAGTAGGAATTGAACCAAGGTTTCCCCGTTTGGTCGCATCCTTGTTCTGATAAGAAATGTTCAATGTCTCATTGCCATTCCGAGGCATTCTAATCAACGAACAGTCTGTATTTACATTACTTGAAATGGACACTACAGTTGGATCAATCGGACATAAACTATCATGGCATTTCACGCATTTATCCAAAATTCCACGTTCCATATAAACTTCTGCCACGTTTCTATAAACAGCAACATTCCCAGAATACTTCTTATTCTTCAAGATTCTACTATTAAGCTTCTTCACATATTTCGAGGCAGACACTTTCTCCCCAGGATAAATTGCAACACATTCCTTGTCGGTTTTCTTATGACAGTCCTTACAAAAATACCCATTACTTCTCAGGTTATCGATATTCTCCAAAAATGTTAACTGATTTTGAATGAGCACATCAACTGTATCGGAAGTTGACACTAAAACAGATTCTTTCTTTCGTGAAGATTGCAATCTCTTAAAAGAACACCTCTTACTAAACTTGCTACGATCTGCTGAGCACCAACTACAACATGATTTAGGCTCAGCATTATGGGACATTTTCAGTCTCAAAACAGTTCTAGCCACATTCGATATATCAATACTTTTGAAATTAATAAGTGCATGGCTACTACCAAGTTTCCAAGAAACACGTGTTCTCATATCTCGCATCTTCCCATCACACTGGTCACAAAGAGTACCACTAACAACAAGTTTTCTAGCATAGTTTAACGACATATGTAAAAGAGAATACTTAATTCTATCTGATGGAAGTTCCATTTTCGACAGATTTTCTATATCATTGTCACTAAGTATTGCAACATCCTCTTCATCAATTACAGAACATGATTTAACATTAACAGTTTTTTCTTCCCTATCACAATTTTCATGAACTACCCCTCCACCAGACAACTTCCGATATCTACTAGCACAAGTGTCACTAACACTCAACTCTGACATGAGTTTTTCTAACAGAGAAATGTCTAACTGTTCACTCTCACCTCCTGCAGATGCGCTGTCCACTGAGGGCAAGTCATCGGTAAGGGAAACGAGATCGTCCGTGTCGATGCAGGCAGTCGATGCGGAGAGTGATGAGGATATACATGTTGCCATATCATCATTACCATCCTGGATTGTATTAGGAGTGTTAGGTATACTAGTATTGGACATTGAGACTAGATCGTCCGTGCTAAATGACGCATGTGAACCTGGCTGAGTGTTATCCTGACTAACATCATCAGGGGGGAGTAAATCAATAGGGTTAGCAGGGATTGAAACATCCTTATAGAGGGGGTTATTGGCCTTCAGCCAGACCAGAGCAGTGTGAATCTTATTCACAGAAACGAGACGCTGCCAAACAGCCCTGTTCTTTTTAGGTATACCGTGCAGCACAATAAACTCATCAGGGTTAACAAGTTTAGTTGGCCTATCACCAAACAACTCCTTAATAGTAGCATCTAGGGGAGACATTATGTGAACAGCGAACCCTTTCAGCTTATCCATACGTACACTATAGGGTAAATTAGCCCCTACTGCCGAAACTTTGAATATACTTTGATAACACATAGCTACATGGATGAAAATCCGCTCAAAATCGTTCAAAGTTCTAATGCACTCTGGAAGAACTCCAGTATCCATAGCATTCATTTTTGATATCGTCGGAACTTTATCTCTACCCAATTCCCCTGAACACGCGCGACAAATTTTCAAACCAATTAAATTTTCAACCGGCGCCTCACCCCTCATGACTACACGTTCACTACAATTAAGATACCTAAACAACCTCTGCCATGCATTGTTGTCGAGATTTCTCCTCCTGGATGTGATGGTCTCGATGTGGGCGTCGTCGACCAACTTATCACAGGAGATGCATGGCGTCCTGGGGAGGTTTTCGTCACGTTTCTTATAATACTCTAATAGACTATCACCATACTTTTCTGTAAGATTTCTGCGATTAATAATAGTGTTAGGACGTTGCACATTGAATATCTTGGTGGGTTTCTCTGGGGGTTGGTAAGCAAGTAATTTATAGAGGTAATCAAAGTCCCCACAAATAACAGCAGCATCAAAGTCTGAAATTAATTCGTTAGTGTTTTTTAGCTCATTGAGAATATCGTAAAGCTTTCTCAGATTGTTATAATGAGGGTAGAGCTTCCTGAGGAGAACAAGTTTAGATGTGCAGCCGTTCACACCGCTAAAACATTCAGAGGGGTGATTCCTCTTATCTACAGTCAACATATACGGCTGTTTTGAGGAAACGGGACAATCATTGATTTTATCAAGGAACGTACGAATATCTTTACGACTAACGGACTTACCCTCTGCAAACAGTTCTAGTAATGTTTCTACTTGACCTGGTGTTGCTGCAATACAATTCTTCACACACGGACTGATAACATCTCCTTCCTCTACACCTGAATCTACTTGATTGTTTTTAGTCTTTTTAGATGTGAACTGATACTCTGTCATTCCCCCCCGATAACTAAATTCTGGGAAATATGGCTCCCAACCCTTGGCGTGACATGCGTCCCCCAGTGCAGCGTTAGTTTTATCCCCCTCAGCTGATAAGGCTACCTTAGCACAAATTTCCCCACAGTAAACATTCAGCCGATGTAGAGAATAGTTAACACGCTGAACCCACCGATCCCGCCTTAGAAGAACATCATTAACTAAAGACCGGGCAAGGAAATTAATCTTAAACCTGTCTCCATACCCTGCAAAACTATTCCCCCCCGAGAAATTTTTTATAAGGTCGTTAACATCCCCATACTTCAATAATGCATTCGAAATTATAGCATTAGCCCGACTTTTATACATAATTCTAGTTTTAGACTTCACAAATTTCTTATTTTTGAACAACGCATGGTAACTTCTCTGATCGTTGCAGGCCGGTAGAGAAGGAAGGAAGAGCCTCTTTCGCGCGTTCTTGATGAGTCTCTCTGATTTTGTGTATGCCCCTGCGACGTACTCTGGCACCTGATGTTAGAGAATGATTACTGACGAATGCTGATGCATCAGCATGTTATACCCAATGAAACATACTAAATGTCAATGAAACAACGGATTTGTAACACTAGTGATATTGTTGTTACACTTACATCATAGGAACGGATAGCTTCCATAGCCTCCTTGTTAGAGAGTCGAGGAACAGATCCCGGCTGCTTGTTGCCCTCATCACCCTCTTTCTCCTCATGCTTCTCCTCACCCTTACAGTCTCTCAACCTCTTACTCGAAGCAGCATGCACTTCAGCTTTTTTAACTGCCTTCTTGTACCACATGTAGTTTTTCTTATATTTCTGCCTTCTCAGCTTTGCCTTGGTCGACAGTTCGTATACCTCACGAGTCTTTCTCCTCTTCTCACTGGCCCCATATCTCCTCATTGCTCGTCTGCTCGCCTCCTGCCATCCTTTCGTCTTCATGTAGCTCTGCATGCCCTTCTTCTGTGCTTCAGACCAGCCCTCTGTTTTCATGTAGGCAGTCATGGCTCGTTTCTGTGCCTCCATGTAACCCTCCGTTTTTCTATACTTGTCCAATGCACGTTTGTGTGCTTTCTCATACTTTCCCGTGTTCATATACTTCTTGAGCAGCATTTTGTATTTACCGGATTTCAAATAAGTGATAACTGCGTTTGCGTGAGCAGTTCTGTACTTCTCGCTCTTCATATACCTGATCAGGGCCCGTCTTTGCGACTCAACACACTTATCTGTCAACTTGTGTTTGCTCTTCGCATGCTTCGTGGCTTGAGCACCCTTTTCAGTTTTCCGATACTTCTTGTTACTCTTGCAAACGCTTTCTTTCCCTTTAGGACTGGCTCTCCACTTTGCGGTGTAGTCTTTGTTTGTCTTAGGAGTGGAGGGAATATCACTGTCCTCTGCATCATTGCTGTCACATTGCGGATCATCAGAAACAAAGGAAACTTTTCGGGCCTTCTTTCTCTCCCCAATCTTTCGAGATCTTCCTCTGCGTCGCCGCTTCTTGGGAGTGTCTTGATGAGCTGACTCCTCTGACTCCTTCTCACCACCTCCCCTCAGCACGAGGCGTGTACGAAATGTGGCATTCTTCTCATCGGGCGTCTGCAGCAATTCATCCTCATTGTTGCTGCACCTCTCAATACTCTTCTTTTTTCCGCCACTCTGCTTCCCAATTGGCCCGCCCTTTGATTTCGAACAACCTGAGGAATGTAAGACTTTATACCTATAGGTAAAACATTGTGTTGCTGATTTCATTATCATATACGTGATACAGTACATGGTTTTAGCTCTAAACTTCTGATTTGAAGAATGAATACCTATCCATATTCCCTATCCATATTCCTCGATGAGCGAGGAATGCCTATTGCCTATAGAACACATAATTTTCTTCCCATTGGACAATGGACATGCCTTTACCCTGACCTTAACGTTAACCCCATCTCTGACCCTGATACCATTACTCAGGAATACACAAAACACAAGCGGTTAACCTAATCAGAGAAAATGACGTGTCAAACCTAAACCTGAGACTTCCATGCAATGACAGGCGCCGAGTGCCAATAATTACGCAATCAAGGTCAAACAGCCATCCCCTCTGTTATTAAGCATAATCATTTGGTACCCCCCTAGATTCCCTCTTGGCTGATGACGTAAGAGTCCCAATAGCTAAACTGAAATTCGGCCAGTTCGCCGGTTCTTGCTCCCTATATGGTGGTGGCTTAGCTATATAGTATTAGTCCATACCCAATGTACGTATCCCATATCGGAACACATAGAAATACCTTTGACTTTGTGGTTGCTCTCCACCTTCGCTGACTTGCTATCGACTTCTTTGAGATCTTGAGCTTTCCTCGCCTCAATCAATTTATTCCTGAAAATATTCAATAAGTAAGCTGGTTTAAGTTATCATAAATACATTCATTTGATTGAGAGGTAGCGATGACTTTAATACTCACCAATATGAGACAGGAACAAGACAACTGTTGTCGGCATCATAGATTTGCCCCCTCCTAACTTCACATTTCTTGCCGTCATCTGAGTGGTTAAATTATACATTTTTCGTTGAACTTGATGTAAATATGCACTATTGAACGATGATTTGTTAGTATGATTCAATTTTGAATTTCGTGTAATCATAATCGCTATCGTTAAAATGCCTTCTTAATATCGTTATGAGGCCTATATACTTAGAATTATTTCAAACCTGTGGTGAATTTGCTCTTTGGCACAGTTCTCCATCTGCCATCAATCACAGAAGTGGAGTTATCGCATGCGCCTTGTTTCTTCAAAACCAGCTTGCCTGTCGATAAGTAAGTAAACGTGATATTCTTTGAAATTCTTAAATTGGATTTAACTAACAATGAACACTGTACTACTGTCATTACCTTGGCTCGCAATGGTCTGCCTCATCATAGAGGTGGCCGCAGTCACCTCAGCACGAGTTCCCCGTAGGATAAACTCTCTGAACTTGCCGCACGTTGCTGGAGCTAGTGTCACGGTAGCTCCTGTCTCAGCCATGACTCTCTTCAGGTTTCGTCCTCCCTGTGTTAATATTCATACGATTTAAGTGAAAAATACTCTTTATTATTATTCCACAGATAATGATAAATACCTATCGTCTTCAATATATAGGCGTAAAAATGCATGTCCGACGTCCGTACCTTCCCGATTGCAACGCCACACAAAGGCTCCGTCACTCTCAAACTCTCCTCAACCTGGACACTCTTACTCTTCACACACTCCCCTTTCCCCACAGCAGCCGTCTTGATCTGCATTCTCTTCCCTGGAATTAACTCTCATTAATAAAATCTAAGTTTACAATCTTCTCTATCAAGGCCCTCATTTATCATTATATCATTATCACGTATATCACGTGCTCATTATAAATTGATTTAACGCTAATTATCATGATATCACTATCAGCGTTTGCTATGGTTAACATATAAACGATAGCATCCTGGTTTTCAATCAGAAAAAAGATCAGTGTGTGTGTGTGGATTCGCGCGCGCGCGCGCGCGCGTGTGTGTGTGTGTGTTGATACATTAGAAAAGTATTGTGAACTCAGATCATCCCGTTCGATAAAATTTGAAGACCGCACCCAAACATGTTGCGAAGCAGTAGTACTTAATAAGCTACACTGACTCGGCCCGGAAGCCAGAGCCCAGATTCGCAACATTTATCCTCAAAATTCTTGAAATTGAATTGCGTAATTCAGGCTTCAGCTATGTGAACCTTAAATGAATCTAACCTGCTACCGGCACTCCTGCCGATAAAGCTGCAGCCAGATACACCGGCTCCCTGTCCGGCCCCTCCACCTTCCTCTCCCAGTGCACCGCCTCCGGGTTCACCACCTCCTTCTTCATCTTCTCCACCTCGTAGAAATTAGGGTTGGGCATCACGTAGTAGTAGCCAGGATCCGGTCTACCACTCACGTGCTTCATCATAGCCTCCCTGAAAATGAAGCTGAATTTTGGGATAGGGTGTAGCCCGTCTTTCTTGAAAAGATGAGCCTTTACTTCCCCGTCTTCACCGATAAATTCATCATACAACCTGATAATCCGACCCGGATACTCCCTGTGTAGGAATCGGTTGAGCGTCTGTGCATGTTCGTTGGGATGTCTGGTAGAGGTAACGTCCCTAATCCACGCCTTCCGAGGTAAGACCTCACAAACGTCCACGGTTGCATCAGGATTGAGCTCCTGGAGCTCAGCCATGATGCCGTGGATGTCCGTGATGGTCTCATCCTCGTCCGTATAACCCAGGTCGTTCGCCCCCACCAGGATGATCACGTGGTCCCAATGCCCACGAAACTCTTCCCGATTCACCCTCACCTGAATTATTGTTGTTACTATAAAACAACAGCTGAGCGTGAGCATCCAATTTCAAGTTTTTTCACGAATCTCGAATCGTCATGCTCAGTCTTCAACTTGTAAAGAA
>CAMPET010000469.1:16555-27216 GCA_946803715.1 Beroe ovata
CTCATACTCCGCTCACCCCTCACCGCTCAGCCAAGGTGTACGTGAAGCTCACCCCTCACCCCAGGTGTACGTGGAACTCCCCCGACAACACCCCGACACCATCTTTCCCGACGACCCTGATGCCGGTGCCCTACTCGATCGTCTCGTATCGGAGTGTGACAATAACAATGTGCCGGAGAATGGGAACAGCTTTAATGCGGAGTGCGCTGCTGCATCCCAAGCTATTAACCAGCTGATTAACGATAACAATGACAAGTACAAAGGTTAGGGCGTTGTGTTTTCACATATTATATGCGCGGAGAGTGTTTCATGACCCTGAAAAATCCCTGAAAAAGGGTCTTCGGCGATCGGCCAACTCAAAAGGGGCCCATACTGTGAAGAGTGTGGCTGACGTGGAATGGTAACATGTTGTACCACGTATGAATTCCCCCTCAGTCGATTGTGGAGAGGTGCTGTGTCTACCGGAAGATAACATCTGGAATAAGGGAGACAGAGAGGAACCAGAGGGCAGGTTCCGGGATACCACAGAGGATGGAGCTCCTATTCTTGCCGGTAAGACAAATTAGCGGAAATCATACTATGTTCGTCTTCACAATTTCCTGATTTTGCTTATTAGGGGCTGCTAAAAGTTTCTGAAACTCACTAATGCTTTATGGGAAAAGATTCTTTCTAATTTTATCCTACGACGAATCAATATCTCCCTATTATAGGTGGCGATTTCGCGATATTCTCATTTGATGGAGCTATCGCTCCGAAGGGCGGTCTCAACTCCCTTATCTTCACTGTAAACCCGGAGGATCACAACAGAGTGGTTGATGTTCTCATCACGCCGGTGGGCGGCAGTAAAGATGACACATCGGGTATGTTATAACAGGGTGGTTATGTGCCTAGCCTGGCGAACACGGTGGAGCTGTACGGCATGTTAAACAAGGAATCGAAACCGTGGGGTTCCGTACAGACCACTCTGTCACAAAAGTTGATAGCCTATAATCACATTACAACTTATCGATCCGTGTATGTTATTCATCGATAGTCATTCAGAGTGTATCCTGCAATTCTTCGGACGCATGCCATGATCATTCGAAGTTCACATGAAGAACATGATTCGTGACTGAAGCACTATTTTCAGAATACGAAATGTGTCCTGGCGATGTGTCCTCCGCAAAACAGCAGCTCCTTCGCAAAGTTATTCAGATGAACTTTGTGTTCGTGGAGGTTGGACCTGTTTGTATCGATCCAGATATTGAGTACGAGGTCCAGATGATTTACAAGGGAGTGCAGCCGTCCAACAGTGATAGGATTTATGAGGAGACCAGTGGAATCAACGTCATCATTGAATCGGTATGTTATACCCAAATGAATACAATTTGATGAATGAACTGCAAACAAAAATGTGATGTATACAAAAGTCAATTTGAATCAAATCCAATCAAAATTGTAAATTACGGTAAAACGGTCATCGAGGCGTAGCACATTGCTTAACATAAACAAAATGACACAACACTCTTTTAAAGAAAAATATGAGCAAACTGACAACGAACGTTATGAGATTGTTCCCAAATTTTTGAAGATTATTCATGAATCTAAGCACTCTTCTCACTCTCCGCCTTTTTCAACATTTCGATCATCTGGCTGACCTCCAACTTGAAATCACTCTTTATCCACTCCGATCTCATAGATTCAATGCAATCCTTTATCTTTCCCTTGAACTTTGGGATGTCCGCTGCAATGTGATCCTTGGTCAGATTGAATATGGGCCTAGTGAATTTCTCCAACTCCTCCTTCTCTCCCTCGGTCAGAATGCATTTCTTATCGCTGAGCACCGTCTGAAGAAATGCCCTCTTCTGTTCAGCGAACCGGTCCGGCTTCTCATCATACAACTTTTTCTTCATCTCGGATAGAGTGGTGTCATTGGAGATAAATCTAGCCGAATAAGCATTCTCCTTGACCCTGTTACTAGCCCTCCACCGTTCAATCAGATCTTGCAGTTCGACGGGCCGCTCCTTGAAGATCAATCCGAGGATTATACCGGCCTTGTTGTCACTGGTGACATCCGGCACACACACGGTAGTGTCAATGAGTTCAGTGTACAAATCAACGCCGTTCTTCGGGATACTTATCACCGAGAGCAAGCCACAATCCTCCATAACATCGAGTGTCTCCGCACACCTCCCCGATGATAAGATCATCTCCATTTCCTTCCAGATCCGCTCCCCAGGTATCTTATTCAGGAGCTTGCTCTTCGACCGGAACACCTTCTTATACTCATCTCCGCAATCAATGTGGAACATACAGTCCGAACAGCACGCGAACCGGAAATACCGGAGCATCCGCAGAGGGTCCTCCGTGATTCGGGTTTCCGCACTCTTCACGAACCGTAGCACTCCGTCTGCGAGGTGCTCCTGACCGGAGTGGTAATCGTAGAGCCGTCCCTCGATATCGATACTCATCGCATTTATCGTCAGATCTCTCCTCTCTGAGTCCTCCTTAAAACTCTTCCCGTACGCAATCACTTTCTCCCCCGCTGCATTCACCTCGTCCTGTCGTAGAGACGTCATCTCGAAGGATAACCCCTTCTTGTAGATTGTTACGGTTCCGTGTTGTATTCCCGTCTTTCTGTGCGAGGTGTGTGTTTCCACCAGCAACTCCAACATTTCGTCCGGGTTTGCGGAGGTGCACAGATCCACATCTTTGGGTTGCTTGTGGAGGATGATATCACGAACTGCGCCACCGACAATCCGAACTTTGAATCCGCGCTCCGCAAACATTTCCGTGAGGAGTTTCACCGGTCTGTACCATACGCAGTGATCAATCTTGAGGATTGGGTGGTTACTGGTCTCTGCCATGGTCATCTGTGGGAAATTGTTGGTGTCAAGGCAAATTCACATCATTCAAATGAAACCTTAGGTATACCTCAATCATGAAATTAACGAGCAAAAGGACTTTGATTATTCCACGTATGAATTACCGAAATTAATGAATGTCATAAAGTTTTGAGATGCGGCAGTTATAACACACCAACACATGATTCATGACAGTGTTATATAAGCTTTTCTCGTGCAGGCCGGTTCAGTAATTAGGAGGAATAAAATGAGATAAGCAGTCAAGAGACAAACTTCACTGTCAAAAACAGAGAAACACACCTGTCTTCCTTTGCACATGACTGCGGCAAATATTCATAATTTCCGCAGCATCGTGTCAAAAACTTCATAAAGGAATGTAAGTAACATCTGACCACGTAAACACAAGGAAATATTTTACCCAGGTGGACATAGTGCTTCCTCTCGAGCCCACGGAGGCGTACCCTGATAGCGAGGCGGCAGCTGATATTTGGGAGAGCTATGTGGAAGCGAAGTGCCCTCGCTTATCAGCAGGTAGGTTTACAGGGAGTGGTGATGAGCCTGGTGATGAGAGGGATCCCTCAATCGGGAAAATTCTGGAATATTCCATGTCGTGGCCTCCTAAATACCTCTAGAGAGCCATATTAGAGAAGCTCTGTTTATTGTTCGATGAGGAAAATCTTAGTTTTCATATCTCGCACTCTCATCCGTCTTATTACAGGATTTAGAGAACCATCCCAAGAGTGTCTGGACTTCTTGGCAGATCTCCAGAAAGTTGTGAATAACGTTGCAGAGGAGGAATGTCAAGTGTCAGTGTGTATTGACAACTCTGCTGGTTGGGAGCACGATCCAATCTCGGACAAGGTGAATTTTGATGTCTCTCTCCGTCTTTATATGTCAGGCGTCTCCTCACACTCTCAACGTTCTACCATAGTAACATCTTTTATTTCTCGATTTAATAAACTGAATCGAGCAGCCAAAATGAAACTGTCGGGAGGTATATTTTGTGACGTCATCATATCATTCTGTCAGGAGAGTTATGAGAATGGAGCTGAAGTGTCAGGTGGAAGTACCGATGTCATCATTTCCATACCAACAGGTAAAGAATGCATCGTGTCAGCTTCGGGTATTACGCTGACACCACTTTTTCTTGACACCACTGTAACACCTTAACACCACTTTGGTCACAGAAGTTATTCATCCTTATTGACATCAATCATGCATGTTGACACCACTTCTGCTCATTGACACCACTTATCCTCAAGGCGGAGAAATTGTCATTAAGACGGGGGAGAAGGTGAAACCCGACGATTCTCTACAAAACTTGCCCTATACTGGAGTCATGGACTTGCTGGTCACTCACAAAAAGGTAATGAAAATCCTAAATATCCAAATGGATTCCTTATTGAAATCTATCTTTTCCACAAACAGAAAAATAGGTCTCTCTTCATGTCTCAAATCTGCGTGTTTCTGATGCATGCCTCCAAACACATGTCTCTATCTTATAATCTCATCACAGTGTTTTTAACGTCTCATCACACAGGGACGCTACGCTTGGGATATTCAAGTGGACGTTACCCACACGAAGACACTGGGCAATGTGATTCCCGGCTCCTTCACCTGCCTTGGAAAGGAGGTGCAACCCTACTCCACTCAGGTGACACCCGTGACATAGTTCTAGATTAAACTTCTAGATTAAACTTCTAGATTAATCTACTTATAGGAGTGTCGGTGTGCTCTAGATTGGTAAACAATTCTACAAGTACAATCTTTACTTCTTGTACAAGTATAGAATAAGACCTTTCTCATGCACCCCGTACAGAAACTTCTGTACATATATTCATGAATGGGAGGGAGAGAGTTCATTTCGACCATTCAATCGCTGGATAAGAATTCCTAACTTCCCCCCACCCCCCCGGCTCCCTTGCTCAGAGGTCATTTCAACCTCCTCATCCAATGATTCCTTACTCACCCCTCCCCACTCCGCAGACATTCTACGCGCGGACAGAACCGTGCACCACCGAGACGAGGATAGAGGGTGTCTGTGTGGACAAGGACAACATCTACCAGATCAGGTTGACACCACTCCGGAGAATAGCTCCTCGGGTTGAGTGTGAGAGTGCTGATGACGTGTACACAAATGATGACGTGTTCCCTGTTGATCAGGTAACGAGATCTATTGAGGAGTGGTATTCGGATACAACTGCGAGATTTTTGAAAATCTTTCCTTGTGTTTGCAAGAACCATGAGAAGTGCTTGTTTGATTTGGCTTGGCTTTTGTAAAGATATTTCCTTGTGTTTGCAGATAGCTCTGGTTCTACCACTCAACCCGGAAGAAGCATTCCCGGATGACCCTCATCTTCAAGACCTGTACAAGGAGTATCTCGATAATAACTGTTGGGAATCACGGAACAAAGCTTGCGATGATCTGCAAATTGAAATCATGTCAGCTATGAGCGGTCAAGCTCCAGGTAAGGCCGTGTTTAGTATTTGGCGAGCTAAATTGTGGATGTGGTGATACCTCTCGATTAAACCGAACCCGGCACCCTTTCTTGGTTGTGTCCGCGACACTTCATCCTTTCGGCCGTCCCCGTTACCATGACATCTCAGGTTGTAACTGTGATATGAGGGGATCAGTCTCTTCAAACTGTGAGAGTGTGGGCGGACAATGCCCCTGTAAAGAGGGTTACATCGGCCAGCACTGTGACATGTGTGACTTGGGATACTACGGCATTAACGATGAGGATGGAGAATGCAAACGTGAGGGATGATTTATTCCATATTTGGGCATATTGAATATCATGGATGGATATGAGTACAAACTAGGAAAATATTCCTCATATATCCTAACCTCGTATCACATTCCCTCCCCAAACAGCGTGTAACTGTAACCCGTACGGTAGCAAGTTCGACTTCTGTGACTTCGAGACGGGGCAGTGCCCATGTCACCCGGGAGTCCTGACATCGGCCGAGAGAGCCGGACACCTCGACTGTTCCGAGTGTGTCGACGGTACGTGGTTTTTTCCGGGGTCTTAGGATAAGGGTCAGAGGTATGGAATACCATTAGGTGATGGTCGGGAGTTAGGGTTGGGGTCAGAAACTTCTGTTGTAGTGTTAGATGAGGGTAAGAGTAAGTTAAGGGTTACATTGATAGAGTGGGGCAAAGATTGGAGAGAAAGATGATTTCCGGATAAAACCTCGTTGTTTTGGTGAAAGGTACTCATTTCCAAATTTAACCACGGCAAAAATCTATTTCAGGTCACGTTGGTCTGGAAAATCTGGGTATTGACGGATGTGTGGCGTGTGAGTGTGGTCCTGGAGCAGCGCTGCCAAACTGTGACGAAGTGTGAGTATCAGACTGAGCTCCGCTTTAGACCATGTCCATTTTTTCATCTTTGGGATGAGACTTGGTATAATGGGGCTCAAACTTAGGGTCTTCCTGTTCTTACTGCACTACGCTACATGTACCGATATCCAACCTATCCAAGTCGTTTTGGTGAGGTTCCCTCCCATTATGTATACGCACTCCATTCTTGGTCCTCCCCCATCCCTTAGTACTCTCAGTGATAGTTCTCTCAGTGATAGTGATTGAGCGTTTTCAACCACATGAAGCGTACACTCAATAAGTCAATAGTGCGATTGTAATCTTGTGATGACTGTCGTTTATTGTATAGCGGGTATGTACAATGTACAATGTACATTGTAGGGTAAATGTCATGGTTGATGGTACACAATGTATCTTCCTATGTATCACAGTATACAATGTGTATTGTATATTGTACCTATACAGTGTACATTGTATACTCGGATCGTGTGTACATTGTATACATTGTCCCATGATTGAACATCGCTCTCTCTGCTTCAAATATTGCTCGATAGTACGTGTTTTGTTGACTGTTGTCATTAACTTTGGAACCCATTATCGGATTGACACGAAATTTTGGTTGTTCGAGTTTCTAATAATCCTTGACGATTCAAGTCGATTGGTCTATCCGTATGGGAGCTATCCGCAAATGCTCACTCTATTTAAGTTTATCTTGTTTCTCATACAATCACAAGTAGGACACACCATGATACCACGTATATCTGACGAAGTATGGAACATCGGCACTGCAAGCACTGCACTTCTCCTGGTCACCACTGCTATGACCACTGCAGTGACCCTGGAAAACAGCTCCCTGGCAGACTCCTCCCTCTCACCCCACTCGTCCACCAAACTCCTAGCTCTCTCCTTCTCCTTCCTAGCATTTTCCTCCCTTCCCGCAACAGCGTGTGTTCCCTGGTTACGCCGATACTTCTCACACAGATCTCTCGTTGTCATGACAACACTCCTCCATCTCCCTCTCTACTTCGGTCTTTGGTTCCTGCGACCGATCCTAATTCTCGTCGGAGCTGGGGTCACCGGAGCCGCTGATTCGGTAGTCGGAGTTGTGGTCAAGGACTACGTTACCTGTGTCTCTGGGAGACGCAGAGTGGAACGAAACTTGACGTATACCATGTTGGTGCTGAGTTTCAACACGGTGTTGAGCAGTGGAGTGAGTTACGCGTGTTTGGGAGGGGACGGCAGGATGGATCATGGACGGAGGGTAACGGTTTATGGAACGTGTGTGGGTGGAACGTTGTGCGCGGCGTTACTCGCTCTAGGAGCTATGAAACCTGCCTCTCTTCCTGAGAATGGAGAAGAGGATGGTGCTGAGATAGTCCCTGATGAACCAGCTGGTGGTCCTCACTGGTACTCGAGACACGTGGTGTTTATGAAGGAGCACATGGTGCAGGGTATAGGACTGTGCAGTGTCGTCGTTGGAATCTTCTTCACCTACCCTCTCATCCTCTTGACATGTATCAGGAATACATTCCATGACGAGCTGCTCATACCACAATTCGGGTTTATCCTAGGAGGGTCAGCTACCCTAACAAACTCCGTTTTCCACGCCCTCGCCACGCGGTACGGGTACCGGACTCTCGCTCACGTCTTGGCATGGCTCCAATTTGTCTCACTCCTCACCATTCTCTCAGTCTTCCCTCCTCACAGTCTCTACTCGCCCTCCTCCTCTCCCCCTCCTCTCATAGCATCAGGACCATGGGTTATCTACCCTCTCGCAGCGCTTATCGGAATCTCTGTTACTATCAACCAACTTCTACTTTTCGTAACCGCGGGACGAATTTCAACCATGCCACATGTAATGAGGGGGTTGAAACCAGACTCAATTTTCGCGTGGTGTGTAACTTTGTTCAATGCCTCGGCTGGCGTGATTTTCCTCTTCACGTCACATCAGAGCGTGTACATTCTTGTTCTCATCTCGTTTATTGGACTTGTCGTGCAATACTCGACTTTCCTCAACAATTTGCTTGTTCGTTCTGCCTTCGTACGATAATAAGTTTGAGATATTTTCTGGGTTGAGATGTATGAAGTTACGGAAATGTCTTTTTGTGTTTGCCTGATGATTTGATAAATTAGTCATTATGCTGCGCTCTAAAAATGTATGAGATGCGCTCTTCTATGTTCAATCAATCATAATTTGATTAATTAATCCATTATCTAATTAAGCCATCATTAATATTATCTTCAGGAGTGGAACGTGCACCTGTCACCCTGGCGTAGCTCAACCCCTCTGTAACGAATGTTCGAACGGTTGGTTCATATCGATCACTGATAATGAGCCATGATGATATTATGGGTATCACAATAAGAAATTTATGAATGAGTAAATCTGAAAAGAAACTTCGCGATCGCGTAAACCAAAACTGACATCATCTCATCCCCAGGTTTCTACAACCTGATCCCTGGTGTGGGGTGTGAAGCGTGCGAGTGTCACGCCCCCGGTATCGATGACCGAGGGTGTGATGATGAGACGGGAGAGTGTCATTGTAAGGAAAACGTGGTTGGGTCACGGTGTGACACCTGTGCTACCAACACCTTCAGTCTCAGGTAGGAGATTTTGCAGCAGCGAGCGGTGTCAAGGAGAAGTGATGTCAGCATATGAATGATGTCAATGGAAGTGGTGTCAGCATATGAACGGTATCAGCGAAAAGTGGTGTCAGCATAAAAATAATGTCAGCGAATGTGGTGTCAACGTAATGTGACTTACGAGACAATAGTGAATCTACCTAACTATCGTCCCAGGGCCGAGAACCCTGCTGGGTGCTACCCATGCTACTGTTCCGGAGTTACAGACCAGTGTACTGCCGCCACCGGATGGATTGTCAAGAAGGGATACCTGCCAAGGTTGAAGTGGAGTGTGGTGGGTGGCGCTAATGAAAGGAGGTGAGTGTAATCTCGTTTGAGCAGAACATGTTGACATTCTTGGGTGTGAGAGGTTGAGCGAAACACATGTCTGCTCAGCTTGATCTCCATACCGTGGCTGTGTTGGATTGGATAATACAGAGAATACATGAGTTCTTATAACTGTGTGCGGTCACTAGTATACAATGTACAGTATACATTTCCAGCACTTATGTACATTTAACATTTCCCACACTAATGTACAATGTACATTTCTCACACTAATGTACATTGTACATTGTACATTGTACATTTCCCACACTAATGTACAACGTACAGTTCCCACACTAATGTAAAATGTACATTGTGCATTTCCCACACTAATGTACATTTCCCACACTAATGTACATTGTACATTGTACATTTCCCACAGAGCGAAGTACACACTGGGTGCTGTAACCGGTACAGAGTTTGTATGGAGTGTTGAAGATCTGGGTGACTACTACACCAGCTACAGTTTGGATGTTGCTGTTATTCTTACTGGATATGAAGACAATGAGGTGAGGGATAATTGGCTAATTGGGTGGGACTGGGACTTGGGAGTGAGTTGGGTGTGATGATTGGGAGTGAGTGGGATGTTATGAAGGGGAAAATTTGAGGGTTGTGTGGGATAAAGTGGAAGGAACGGGGAAGCGTTATCAAGGGGCTAGAAAATACTTTGACAATCTGTGCGATTCCATCATGGTTACCATAGTAACTCTTGTCTCCACTCTAATCGTGATGTCACCCAGGTGCTACTCCGTCTGTACAGAGGTGACACCTACGTCACCGGTACGCTGCACGAGACAGACGGCAAAGATCTCTCCATCTCACTGTTCGAGCACAATTTCCGGGACAAGTCCGGTGACACTGCCGACTTGTCTACCTTCATGTCGATACTGGCTGACGTCACCAAGTTGGAAATTACCACCATCTACACGAGCTCAGGGAGACATGATCAGAAGATACGAGGTTAGGGATTGACGGATTGTTTCACTAAACTATAGCTATTAAACTACTGCTATCGGACACCAATCTATAGTCTGCAACGAGTCATGGTTCATTTCCAATCGGGCAGGATTATCTTGACCGTGTCTCCTCTCGAAATTTGTCTCATTTTGGTGGCTATTTTCCCTATTTAAGATCCTCATACCTCAACTCTCCTTCTCTCCCCATGCAGAGTTCAGAATAGAGACAGCTGCCCGTGGAACCAGTGGGACACCAGCCGAGGCAGTAGAGCAGTGTCTGTGTCCGAATGGGTACACTGGTCACGCGTGTGGGTCATGTGACTCGGGATTCGCCAAGAGTTACCATGACAACAAGTTCACATTCAGGTTGATGGATAGTTTCAGTTTTCATATCTTGATTTCGGATCAGAGTACAACTTGTTCTGAATTCTGGAGTTCAGCTGGAACAATCGTCTCGGTGATTGCTCATCTCTCTCCCTCCCATTATCCACGCCCAATATATCTCTTCCCCAGCTGTAAAACATGCTCCGAGCTGTGTAACGGGTACAGTGACGAGTGTGACGCTGAAACGGGCGAGTGCAGCAACTGCTC
>CAMPET010000470.1:0-27155 GCA_946803715.1 Beroe ovata
ATAGAGAGTTTCTTATAGAAAAAACTGAGTGTAACACACACATTTGCAACACACAGCTAGTATAAACCCAGCTATATTGGTAACATCAGAGCGTCGGGTACAGACTTACCACACTGGTCGAGTCAATTTCCAGTGCTTTTTTCAGCACTCTCTCCGCCTCTTCCAGTTCCCCCCTCTCCTCCAGTAGCTTCCCCTTTCTATACAGCGCTTTGGTGGAGTTAGGCTGTATCTGGAGCGCCCTATTTATAGCCACTATACCACGCTCACTGTTGCCACTCTTCAATTCTGATCATTGAGTATCGTTATTCGACACTGTGATAAACCAGTTGAAAATACTGTATATACAACCAGTTAACATAACTAAATACTATCCATACAGCCGGTATTGTATACAACACAATCTGCAACTTGAGAACTGCATAAGCGTCTTCTTCGTCTTAATACACAACTTAACATCGGTTTGTTGACACAAAGTTACTGAACTACAGTACCGACCTATGATCAATACTGATACAAGTTACACACACACACACACACACACACACACGGCTGTTAACCTGATAGAGCAAGGTTACACCATGTCTTTGCCTGGATGTCTTTAATCTCCGCGCTAACTTCACAATCAAGTTCATAGCTTGGTGGGTCCAAGTATTTGCACGCACTGGAAATGTGCCATGAACCAAATGTAATAATGGAGGTAATAACACACACGTGTTCACTGTACGTTATTACGTGTAATAATGTCTTCCCATTTAACATGTGCTTTGTCAACTGTCCATGATATAACTGGCATTAATTGTGACTGTAAGAAGTATGTCTCCATTTGATTCCCCACACAAATATAGGACACAAGTTATCCATGACAAGATCGATGAACTATGATCCAAACCAGGGAACACCAGGGAATGACTGGGATATAACAAGTCAAATCATAGCAACTTTACCTGGTATAGTTGGTGGAAGCTCTGGCATAGTCGTGTCGAGCAAAGTGTTCGTTACCAATCTTCCTCTTTCTATCTCTGAAAAACGTGTTAACACACACGTGTTAGCATACACACGTGTTAACATACACACGCGTCAACACACACTTGTGTATGCTAACACTCACAACACGAGACATGTAAACACTGATAAATCATAAAACAGCAGAATAAGAGTCTCCACAATACGCTGACTAGGAAAAGCTTACCCAATTTTCAGTCTCTCACTCTGGTCCAATACAGTAGGAGTGGCCTCAGTTTGAATGATCTCAATAACCATGAGTACAGAAGAGTTGGGACCAATGTGAGGCGGTCGACCGAGAATTCCATATGCAAATCGGGACTGGGCCATTGCCTCGTATACTTCACCGACTTTAGCCAAGTTAGCAGTGAGATCAATAGCTGAAATATTGTGTGTGTGAGTGTGTGTGTGTGTGTGTGTGTGTGTGTGTGTGTGTCCATCAATTACCGTCTATGACTTCCCCATCACCGAGTTGAAATGTCTGTTCCACGTTATCGTCCACTATTTTCCCACTGGACAACATTAGTGTGAATTTCATCCTAACCTGCTGCCCTTTCTCTAAATTCGGCCCAGTTCCGGCTTTCTTCGTCTGAGAATTGGGGGTGTCATGGCAACGCCCTCAACATCAGTGGTGATATAAGCTAAACTCACTCACTTCAATCACTTAATCAATACATACTCGCTTTTTCAGTGCTCCGCTACCAAGAACATCGATCCAATCATCGCTAGCTTCTGAAGGACTGTCGGCCAATTCCTTCGATCCCTCCGTCACTACTTCCTCTGCCACAGACTCTTCTGCCAATTGTAGCGTTTCTTCTGGCGTTGTCTCTTGTGTCACTGTTTCTTGTGGCACTATCTCGTGTGGCACTGGCTCTGCTTCTTCTGCCAATGATAAAATTTCTTGCGGAACTTCTTGTTGTGACACTGTTTCCTGTGACACTTTTTCTTCTGACATTGCTCCTTCTGTCACTGTTTCTTGTGGCACTACCACTGTTTCTTGTGGCACTGTTTCTTGTGGCACTACCACTGTTTCTTGTGGCACTGGAACTGTTTCTTGAGTCACTGTTTCTTGAGTCACTGTTTCTTGTGGCACTGGATCTTGTGGCACTGGAACTGTTTCTTGCGGTACTATCTCGTGTGGCACTGGCACTGCTTCTTCTGCCAATTCTTCTTGCGGAAATTCTTGTTGTGACACTGTTTCCGGTGGCACTGTTTCCGGTGACATTGCTTCTTCTGTCACTGTTTCTTGTGGCACTACCACTGTTTCTTGAGGCACTGTTTCTTGTGACACTGGAACTATTTCATGCGGAACAGCCACTGTATCAGGGGGTGGAAGGTCGGATGGATGGTTCAGATCAGAATGATTCACCAAATCGTTGTCCTGTGATGGATCCTCAGCACCAGTCACTCCCCTGTTTTCAACATCCGCCAATTCCACCATAGTGCTCTCATTCATGAAGACCCTCTGCTGAGCGATTGTGTCATTGGAGCATGTGGAAGCTGTGGACCACTTGCACATGTCATCTCCCGTCTGCTTGTATCTGAACAAATCATCAATCTGCCGGGAATCAACCGCTATCTCGGTCGAGGGTTTAGCGTCCACGTTAGCCAAGTTGTTCATATTCTCTATCTGGTCATCACTGATATTATCGTTGTTGTCCACATCGTCACTAATCATGTCGAATGACGAGTTCTTGCACTCGTCGTCAAACTCCCCAAATTCCATCTCCTCTCGTTCCACCTGGACGTCTGAGAGTGTCCCCCGTGTAGTTTCTACTACAGTGGATCTGGGCGTGATGAATGCATCTGAATCCGTTGCTATAGATACATCGTCAACAGCAGAGTTCAGATTGGATGTGTTAGATTGTGGTGCTCCGTGCTCCACAATTGGTACAGCTGGAACATTATCCATCGTACACCTGATCAAGATGTGAACTGTTTACCGAGATATCAATGATATCTCGGTAAACTCACCAGTATCCATGATGTCATATCATGGATACTGGTGAGTCGTGAGACAACACCGATATTTGGCACTCCGAATGAAAATTTGGCAAAGATCAGATAAAGAGAAAGTGTACCAGTTCAGATTAAATAGACACTGAATAAGTTATTAATGTAAAATAAAATGCCAGCAAACATGTCTGTATAATATACAGTGTGATATGTGTTTTCTGCCATATGCTGTTACAGAAACTGCACCTCGAGATTGCATTATTAAAAGAGAATTGGTGCGTGATATGCGCCCAGGACATGTGTAAAATACGTGTCGTCAAAATTCATACAGTTCTTGGAAAACAATTGTTCGAAGTGTGTAGTGTTCATTGATAGAAAGAGTGAAAGATTTCTTGTCATGTGGCCAGTGAGGACACCCTCATGCACATACATGTCACTGCACATGTGACACATGCCAAATGCGACTTAAATCACATGTCACACACGTGTAACACACATGTTACACACGTGTAACACACATGTAGCACACATGTAACACACGTGTAGTACATGTCAAATGCCACATGTAACACGCATGTCAAGTGCCACATGTAACACACATGTCACACACATGTAACACACATGTAGCACACATGTCAAGTGCCACATGTAACACACATGTAACACACATGTAACACACATGTAACACACATGTAGCACACATGTAACACACATGTAACACCGATCACTAATCCGAAGAAGAGGAAGACGATGAAGAAGACGAGGCAGATCTCTTCCTCTTGGGCGATCGCTTCTTGTCGGGCGAGGTGCGGGACCTATTCCGCGCTGCTCGGGGTGAGCCCCGGCCAGGAGACCGTTTGGGGGACCTCCGTCTCGGTGGTGGCGAGGACCGTCTGGGGGGAGGTGACCGCTTGGCAGGAGGGGACTTCCTCCGCGGACTATTGCCCCGTCTACCTCCCAACACCCTCTTAGGAGAGAGCTGTCTCTCCAGAGTGAACTGCACGGTGACCGGCTGTCCGTCGATCTGTCCTCCGTCCATGTACTTGATAGCATTCTTAGCGTCCTCCGTGGAAGCGAAATCAACATACGCAACTCCCTTGTGAAAAGAAGTAACCTTGTCAATGAGGACTCGGCAGCTGTTTACTTTCCCATAGTTTGAGAAAATCTCCTCTACGTGACCCTCCAGGACATTCCGACTCAGCTGACTGATTGCTATCTTAGTCTGGGAAACAGCTGGACTCTTCCGCCGTGGACTTGGCGATCGCTGTCTCTTCACAGGACTCCTGCCCCGGGGACTGCCCCTCCTGGCGGCAGGAGGAGGAGAGCGGCGTCTGGGGCCAGGCGGAGGGGTCCTGCGACGGGGCGGTGGGGGCGATCTCCCCTTCCTAACCGGACTCCTCTTGGGACTTCGTGATCGACGCGACGGTTTACGGAGGGGAGATGATCGTTTAGGGGGTGGTGCAGTTGCCGTGGCTCCAGTTTCCTCCGCAGGTTTTGCTTTAGCGGGGGGAGGAGGAGAGGTTTTCTTCTTGTTTGGGCTGTGACCACTGCTTCCACCACTAGAACTGGAGCCTGAGGATGAGGAGCTAGAGTCGCTGGACGAACTGCTGTTTGAACTGGAGCTGTCTGAGCTTGAACTCCGAGGTTTAGCGGGAGCCATGGTGTCTAGAGCTGAGGGGGGGTGTGATTTAGTATAGTGGATCGACAATGAATACTCCGATACCTACATGTTAGCTGAATCATATACCTATGTGCTTATGTGTTGTGGACAACTATGATATGACTGTTTAAATATTAAGAATCAAACTTCTGTCAAGAAGATACTCATAATATTCCAATAAAAGAACATATTATACGTCATGAGAACAAATTAAAAATCACCGCCAATAAATAATAAAAACATTTTCACGGTAGCTAAATATCGGAAAGCTTCATTCGGTCCCACATATATTGAATAAATGTTGCTTGTTGTTGTAGCAGAGAAATTCTCTCAAAATGTCGTTCAGTATATGGGATCAATGCTTCCCAATGTAACCTCAGTTTAGGATTACTGGATAAAGTATGGTACTGATTGCTACTGAGCAATGCAAACAGGACGTTTTGAGCAGTGACCGTGTGCTTAGAATTCGTATTCCAGGTAGCTAAATATTCCAGTAATGTTTCGATCTGATCCACTGCCAGCTTCTCTAGTAAGTCCCTGAGCAGAATTACACCATCACTCAGTAGCAACACTTTCTCTGCGACAGCCAGACATTTGTATGGCATGTTTAGAGTCAACGACAGGGAAAGAGCTGCTGTGAAGTCTCCATTGAAGACCAAATTGCTGAGTTCCTGCTGTTTCTCACACCGCATCTCCTCCTCTTCCACCTCCCTCTGCTCTTCGCGAGCCGTCACATCATTCCAGAAACAGATGATGGAATCCGCTGCCCCGGACACTATCCCCCCAGTGTCGGTCAAGTGGAGAGCCCAGCACTTGTCGGAATGCGAGTCCAGGGTTGCTTGACACTCGGTACTTTGTGTATCCCATACTTTGATCAGACCGTCTGCACAGCACGACACTACCTGCTTACCAAGCTGTGTGAACTGACAATTCAATACAGAGGCTGAGTGACCCTCGTATGTTCTGATACAGCTGAAATCTGACAACTGCCACAGTTTGAGGACTGCATCGCCTGAGCTTGTCACCACACACTGGTCCGCTGGACTGAATCGAGCCGACCATATACCTCTCTTGTGCCCCCTTAAAACCCCCTTCAAATCACCCTTATCCACAGACCAGACTTTGGCTGTCTTGTCTAGAGATCCTGTTACAATTAGTTTATCGTTGGGCGATACTGCAACACAGTTGATATCCTTTTCATGCGCCTTCACAGTGTACACACACTTAGTCTTGTGTAGCTTGGTGACATTTCCCTGGGCAGATTGCCAGAGTTTGAGAGTGAGATCTGAACTGACACTACATATGAAGAAGTTCTCTGGTAAGTGTGACAGAGCAACCCCACTCACTGCCCCTGTGTGACCAGTACACGACAAGATTAGTTCATAACCATTCCCCGCCCTCTTCCATAACTTCACACTACTGTCCTTGCTAGAGCTGGCCAGTATCCCATGCTCTAGACTAGTATCTATTGACAGCACAGTTTGGCTGTGTCCGGACAACACTTCGGCAGAGTGGGTCTCTGTGTTTATTATCCGGATTTGTTCTGAATTAGTGGCAACAGCAATATGGCCGTCAAACGCTGGCTTGATGTCAATAATCTCATCATTGTACCCCACAAGGTTCCTCTGGAGTTGAAGCTGGGAATTGTGCATCAGGATATTTTGATCGAATGTCACGCTGAGGACACCTGATTTATAGGGCAGCAACGCGAGGAACTCCCGTTTCAAGGCAGGCTGAGGTTGTTCAATGACACAAGTGTTCTTTGTAAGATCCCAAGCTCTGAGGACACCCTTTTCCCCGGCAGTAACAAGCAAATCACCACACTTCACCAGTCCCTCAATCACCTCAAATACAGGCAATGTCTGCTTCAGTTTACCAGTTTCACTGCTCCAAGTACTCAGTATTTTATCACGGCCCGCCGATACAAACGAATCGTCATTTAGCACAACTAAAGATGTCACAGGGCTTACATGACCCTTATAATCGTACAAGAGAGATGATGTTTCCAAATCCCAGAGTTTTATTGCCAAATCGTCGGCGGAGGAGAAGAGCTGTAGTTTTGTGGGGTGAAACTGGAGGAGGGTCACTACCCCCTTGCTCCCCTTGAACTGATGTGTACAGTAATTGTTCTCTATGTCCCAGACCCGTATCACGCTATCCGTAGCGCCACTTGCCAACAGAGACGCGGTGGGATCAATGGACATTGAGGTTACGGGGACCGGGTGTGCTTTGAATGATCTGACAAGTGCCTCCTCATTTTCAGCCCATCTCCACTGCTTAATGAGGAATGAGGCACGATGAGCTGTGAAGAGGAGAGTGTCAGTGACACAGATTGTGATCACAGCATCCTCATCGTGTCCCCCAAAACATCTCACAGCAAGTCCGGTTGACAAGTCCACAACTTTAACAGCGTTGTTGCACTGACAAAACATGTGATCTTCACTTGGGTTGAGGAGCAGCATTCCACCCGTGTAGAGAGGCTCCAGCTTCTTCCCGATTTCAAACTTCATCTTGCTCGTCTCCATGCTGCAATCAATATTCAATATTAATATTAATATCAGTCCTTGACAATCTTTTGTTATGAGTGAATCTTTCGTACTTGCATTGAGGAATGCAATCATTGAGTTGGTAACATAATATCATCATACATCGATGATGGAAGCATTGATAAAAAGTCAAGCAAAACAAGTCTAGAATTCGATGAACAACCCAGTGGTTAGTTTGTAATCAAGAAGAATGAATGATTTACTTTATTGTATCTGATGAATCTAAAATAATCAACTAAAAACATTTATTAAATGGTATAACAATACAGTAGCGGTAAACCTGAGATATTATAAGTATACAAAATAGGTACATACCTCTATAAAATTATCTGTAGGGTAAAAAATATCGAAATGAAGGTACAAAGTGATAAGTGATACCTATTGCTGTTTGAAGTTAAAACACATTAAGTCTCTTAACAAGTTACGTAATGTATCAACAGAAGTAATTCCGCAATCAATAATGATCATAAGAAAGGGTTTATTAAGCAATCTTGAGTAAGTAACAAGGTGGTGAAAAAAAGAAATATCTTCATTCCATATTTGCACTTGTCCCATCATCGTCCTCACCTTGAGCTCCACTGGATTTGCTTTGCTCCATCTGATTTTTCATCGTGTATTCCAGATTCCTCGCATTGGTTTCAGCAGATGATCTTCCAAATGTGAAAGTAGTCTTTGACCAGGAACATATCGATCTCCAGAAAGTCTTTGGGTACAACTGGAACAGAGTTTCCTTGTTCAAGAGGAACAAACAAGCATTCACAAAACCGAACAACGGAGAAGTGATGGAGTGAGCGACAGATAAACCGAAATTGGGGTGATCTGGATGGGACCAGTTATGAATCCTGTTGGCAATGGGGATACTAGCTAGCAAAATGTTGATGAATGGGTAAAACAGGAGAGGCCTAACGCTCCTTTTGAATTGTAGCTTGCTCTGCTCTTTTTCGGGGCTATAGTTTCCCTCATACGAATTTACCCTCTGCATAACTTTGAATATGATGAAGAAGTAAATGAGTGCTCCCCCAAATACCATCAGCAAGAGCCACATGTAGTAGCAAATAACTCGCAGAGCATTCTCATAATGAGTTCTCCCCTGAATCCAGCACCAAATACCAGCACTTCCATAGTGGTTTCCAAAGAGAGGGATGAGAGTGATGAGAAATGATAGTCCCCAAACAACACTGTGATAAATCTTTTCCAGGTGCTTGTATTTAGTTTGCATCAGTAGAACTGTCAAGAGATGAACATTTATACAGCATATCCAGTTGTTTTGGGCCAATCCCATGAAATTTCTGAAGAATCCTTTAGCAGCACACGGTGGTGAATCATGTCTTGCAATAGTATGCAGGCTGAACAGCGCCATGAAGGTACAAGGAACGAGCAAATACATCACTAGACGCTGTGTAATGAACTTGAACTTCTTGTACACTATGATTACAGTGAACGCAAGTAAACAACCAATCAGTGAAAGTGATGCAGCTGTTGTGCGGCATATTTTCAACACTTGACACCGGTAATCATCATTTTCTGAAGAATTGTCACTGCATGTAGACAACCAAGTCGTCATGACAACTAAAATAACTTCACATGACTGGTCATTCGATCCCTGAGGATGATGAAATGTTAGAAACTAACTCTTAAAATCGATGGATAGTCAAGAGAATAAGTCATAATATCATCTTAATTCAAAGCTATATAACTCAGGAATGGAGTCAAACAAGGAAATAAATTTTGTGAAAAAATGAAATAAATATATCGTGACTCGACAAGTTACAATTCAGCTCTGGTTTAAGTGAATGTGAAGTGCAGGACACAATATTTTAGACTTCAACCACTTTGGAAATGATGCCTACTACTTACGGACTGTTCAACGAGTATGATTTTTTAAATCGACTTGAAAAGCTCATCCTTTGACAGTGTTCAGAGTCATATCAGTCTTCTACAATAAAGAATGATTTCACATAAATTACAATGATACATTGATTTTATACATAATAAACTATTAATACATTATACAAATACATTTCCATTTTTCAGGTGTTTGTTACAGTGCGGCATCATACGTGGGCATGCTGATGCTGGTTATTGGTTCACGAGGACAACCAATGAAGTCGAGTGGCGAAAGCTTGGTTTCTATGATATATAAAAGTGAAAAATAAATACTTAACATGCCTCAAGAATGGTGTGACTTTTTGTCACTTTGATGATCAATAATTTAAAACCAAGCATAGTTAATCGATATCTGCATCGAATAGATGTTCTGATCACCAAATCACGATGATAAATCTAAACACAGTAGGTATTGAGGTAAGAAAATGTGCCATGATGATGGATATACCTACATGACTCAACAGATTGATCCTTCCAATAATAAAAACTGTTTTTGTAATCCGGAATGATCAATGCTATTGAAAATTAAGCATTCATGAGGATCTATTCCTTTATTAAATTACTTACAAAACCTTCTTCAAAAAGTAAGTGAAGTCTGTGGCTGAATGATGAAAGCTGAACTATGTTCATTCAGTTATGAAACCTCATCGATAGGTTCATCAGTTGATGATAGCAGGCGACTCACAAGCCACATGTGTATTACAATAGGAATGATGCAGGGGACTTTAAGAATAAAGTTTCTGCCACATCCAATAATCCCCACTAGTCCTGGTCGTCAAGATATTTCTGGGGCAATCGACAAGTTGGGTTAGCATAACCATTCTTCTGTAGGAATGTGACATATTGTTCATTCGTGAGAATATCTGCAGCAGGGAGGGCAGTGAATTGGTCTTTTTGCAGAGTCCTTCTCACCACTAGAATAAAGAATATGAGGGCAACAAGGATGGTGATGCATGACACTGCCGATACAATTGCAATCAAGTATTTTTGGTTCTGTAAATTTGTCTTATCAGTTCCGTTATCAACAGGCTCGTCAGTTTCGTTATCTTCCGGTGGCTTGTAAGGAGGTTTAGTAGTGTGAAGAGGGAAACACTCAATACAGTTCTCAATATCTTCCAGTTTGAGGAGAAGTTCAGTAGCTTGGAGTTTCAGCTTTTGCATCTGTCTGACAACAAATTTGTAAGCACTGGAAAGGTCGCCTTGATCACCATTCAAATGCCTCTCACAAATGCTTTTGAAAGATTCGTTCACATCTTTCAATGTCATGGTCGCAAAGCTGATGCTGTCTCTGTAGAATTGACTCTTCTTGAGGCTTTTGGCAGTATATTGCTCTAAAAGGTCGGTGCAATTTATCAGAAGAGCTTCAACTGTATTGGTCAGACAAGAGAAGTGATCAGAATACAGTACAATGACTTGTTGCTTTTTCTCGCTTTCAACTTTTGATATCTTACCATAGATGATGCTTTGTCCCTGGTCATTGAGGTTGTTATATATATCCTTCATGATCTCAACAGTCTTCTCGGTGATTTTGTCTTCCTCCATCTCAACTTCGGTCAAGTTGCACCACTCCGGAGGGAGGTCTATCCCAGACGGGTTAGTGGGAGGGGCAACAGTGAACTGCGGCGGGAATGGGTTCATGATGCCACCGGGCAGAGTTGCTATGTTTGGCATGGCTGTTTCATCAGATTGAGATTTGTCCTTTGAGCAACACTGAACATCCGCGGAGAGCAGTCCATTTATTTGTGCCTCTGACGTGTCACTTTCTGCAATCCTACAACTGGTAACGTTCAACAACTTATTCATAGTCAAATTGTATTCTGAACAGAGGTCATTTTCCCACACTATCTTCACACTGGTACAAGTTTCATGCCTGATATTGTGGACAGTTTCATTGTAACAAAACGAATCTCTGCTACCAGAGGCAGTTGAAATTGGGGTAGCTGTAAATGAATCTGTGTACTGATCACTCCTACTCACGCATATCCATGTTATCGCTTCTCTCTCAGAGCACTTCTCTCTATACTTGAAATTACAAAAGCTCAATGTGCGTAATTGTCCTTGTCGAGCATTCACAATGTCCAAGTCTGGGTACATTATCTGGCAAAAACCTACAATCTGGTCATGAGTTGGGTACTTCACTTTGAAATCCACACTACCATCCCGCCATTCCCTCTCCTGGAGATTATAGAACTTGCTGATTTTCTTCTGCTGGAATGCTACCCTTGGTCGATCAAAAGGAATCCGGAAATCAAAGGAGACTATTTCCTCAAAGAATAGACTGAATAAAACTAGTTGTATGATCATTTCCAGGAAGTTCATTGCAGTTTCTCATGTTAGGATCACATGACATATAGGATAGAAAAATACTCGTCAATTCATACTCTGAAACAGATTCATTTTGTTAGTAAGATTTCTTAGTTAATCGCTTATTTTCAGCTTCAATAAGCATTCTCAATATTAATTCTCAATAATACGCACACTAATGAATAATTAGTTAGATTTGATTTTTGATTTCACAACGGTTTGTTCTAGCCACGAAAAATGAATGATGAATTATGAAAAGGGAACAATATTCAGTGGTAAAAATATAAAAATCATAAAAAACGATCATCAGCAAATCAACAAAATAGCACTCAAATTCATATTACATTCACATTGACAATTTTGAAGTGTTCACGGATTCTTTAGCCTAAGATGCCTGCCCAAGACGTTTTTGTGATAGAATTTAAATAGAACAGCTGCAACCTTTCTCTTAAAACATATTAAGATCAATCATTGGAATAAAATAACGGCATTATAATTGAATAATACCTTCTGGCGATAATGCCCGAACGCAGTTAGGACGAGCACGTATCACGAAAACAGCCAGAAGGTATTATGTGTTATAATATTCTCCCTGTGATCTATAAAACAGATATATTTCAAAACAAAAAATACATATAGTCTGTCCTAGAAAGAGAGCTGTGAAAACAACAAAGGTATTCGCTGCTATAATCTTGCACCGCGAGCACTATTATCAGAAATAGTGAGCGTGCAACTTTAGCGGATATAATGCCCGGAGAGTATTATAGATTGTTATGCTTCGTTGTTTACCTACCCATTACCCATGTTGTCCCCATTGGCATGCTATTCCATTGTCTGTATCGTCTGATAGCTTGTTGTGGTGTGGAGTGCCGCGTCAGGGACCCCTAGCACGGGACCAGGCCGAATTTCCTCCTGAGGCGTGCTGGAAATCATTGTATTGATTATAGTGCACGGATTCAGCTGCTGCATAGTTTCTTTGTTCATGAAGTACATCATCATATTGAAGAAACCCCAAAGCGGATAAACGACAGAGTGGACCAAAAACAGCGGGTAAATTGGATGCAATGGATCCAACATGTTTTGAACCCTGTTGATTGTTACAGGTATAGCCAGGATGAGATTCACCAATGGATACAACATAAGTGGATACATGTATTCCCGATATTTCCTTTTCATCTCGATTAATATAGGGTCATTCTTATTACCCAGTTGATGTAGTTGTTTGCATATTCGAGCTATAACGAGAGAGAAGCACACTATTTCAACCACAATACACAACCAGGCCCAAAAGTAAAAGCAATAGATTCTCAAATCATAGAGCTCGTAATGGCTTCTTCCCTGTATCCAACACCAAACCCCAGCTGACCCATAGTGGTTACCAAACAGAGGGATCAGACTCAGCACTAATGAAAACCCCCATATAAAAACATGAAACGCAGCTTCCAAATACCATGGCCTTGATGATTGAAAAGAGAAAACCAGCAAGTGAATCACTATACACAAGATTATGAAGCGCTGGGACAGTATTGCCCAGTTGAATAGAAACCCACTCACTGCACATGACATTCTGTCATTGCTAATGATTGGATCAAGAGCCACACCTGCCACCACTAGAGTTGGGATCACCAAGTATAACACAAGTCGCTGAGTAAACCTGGTGTACTTCCTGTAGAGCAGTATTATGAACAAAACCAGTAAACAACCTATTATTGAAAGTGATGCTGCAACTGCTCTAGCATAGTAAATTGTCCTACAACGATTATCATTGGAGTATGCACTGTAGCTGTAGTTAGAGCAGTTTTGAAGCCATGTGCTGCTTTCATTCATCCTGAGAAAAATCAACCAATCAAAGTATGTGGATGTCTAAATTATCATAGGATCATAATATCATAGGATCATAATTCATTTTCCAAGAATTCAGCAGTGGAAACATAATACCATATCAAGTCTTTCTAGAAGAAATGCTCATAAGAGTTAGTTAAATTCATGAAAGTTTTATCAATTTCTCAAGCTTTATCTGAAACTTGTGACATTCTTTCATGTAACAGTGCAATCTACTGTTATCTATACATCAATTGTAGTATCACCATAACTGGAAAACTAACTAGATTTCTTAGCAAAGAACGAGGGAATTAAGGTCATCTGCACTTCTCATACATCTCTAACATCACATGTACTGCACTAAACAAGCTACATACAGGAATTCACAAAAGTCAAAAATTCTCTGAAATATGAGGGATAACTGTTCAAATTGAATAATGAATTATTTCAAAACTAAAAGATAAACTGCCATGACAACACAAGATGTGGAAATAGCCCAATGCAGTCTTGTGCCAATAATTGATGCTGAAAGATAGTTAGGTAAGTAAATTGCTGAACAATAACAAGTTCAACTGGATAAAGTTGGAGAGCATATTACCTTTATAAAGAGCTCCAAAAATACCATTCTTTTCTGATAGGAAGATCTGCTTCAACTTGGGAACATTGCGTATGTATGCACAAGTACATGTAATAAGCAACACAAATGTCAAAATCCCATCAAATGAGTAAACTGAAAAGAGTTTTTCTGTGACAATTCATGAACATTGAACAAATATTCACACAAACTGAGATGAGGGGTGAACTCACCATTTACCATCACAAAATGAGGGCAGTTGGAGAACTTCACTAATATCTCACAAGCTATGCTTTCCAAATACTGACTATAGGATGCAACAATGAATAATCTCGCAATAAGTATAAGATATCCTAGAAAACATACTAGCATTTATTCTACTTCATGAATAGACAATTTTGTTGAAACAATTTTCTTACTAGAGACCTGAAAAATTTGATAATAGAATTTTCAAAGATGTATGCCACGCGCAATGTCGGGGTCCGTGGGTTTTTGCGCCCCTGCTGCGTGACCCAGTTGAAATGCTCCATGCTTTACAGATCACTGAGTAAATAAAGGGGCGCAACATGTACTATGCACATGACTTTGATGTTTAACGACGCGCGAGAAACTGTACATGATTTGTCGATCGATGGTAGACCGTGCCGTGTTTCCACGGCCGCGTGACCCAAATACTCTGCGCGCGCTGCACGTCTCCATCCTAATTCTATCGTCTGGCGATGTTAAACCACTGATGCAAGCCGCGGAGTGGCTTGCGTCGCGTCAGTTCACTGAGTACTACTCTGAGTAGATCAGGGGTGTGCACACCCGGCCCAGTCGAGAAATTCGTAATTTCGCGCGCGCGCGGCTTGCAAATGCATCATCAATCATACAAAAACCAATTTTTGTCGATCGATGATATAGACCCTGTCGATAATTTCGTTTCGCGCGCGCGCGGCGCAAATTTATTCTCAGACCTTGCTGACATGACGCAAGCCGTTTCGCGGCTTGCTGCTTGCATCAGCGGTCTAGCATCGCCAGACAAACCGATTCCTACTTATTAGGAAATTAAATCTAAATCAGGAAATTAAATCTAAATCGGATATCAAAAGTTGGCTAGCTCGGGCCGCCGCATCAATTGAAAAGCAATTCAGGCTATTTATTTGACTTAAAAACGATTCAGCGTCCAAAATTATGTAGGAATCGACGCGATTGTTTTTGCATCAAAATCGGTCAAAAAATATTTCGCCACTTTGGCTTAGGTGGCGACTCTGCTTTGGTGGCTTCCCATGTCGCCAATATGCAATACAACCATGTTATTGTTATGTATCATGATGCAATATTTCGTCTCCCTCACATCCATATTATTATTAATGACATTAATCAGAATTAGCGTCAACAAGCCCCTATTTGTTAGATAGGACAACATCCAGGTCGCCATATCTGCTATAACATCTGCCTCAAAAATTCAGAATTGTGCTAAGTCAGAGAAAATGTCTGAGAATTTTCTGTCAGGACATAAATATTAAAACGAAACTACGTATAGACCATTTTTGAAGTTGAACGCTGATTTCGGAATCGAGCTAGCTTGACGGTAAGAGGAGAAAACTTTTTTTTGGTCAAAAATGTTCTCCACCATATTCCCACCAGACCAAAGTTTCTCAAGGTATTATTGACCTGAGATTCGCTCTCAGGACGTGACAAATGCTCCTAACTCACAAATGAAATCAAATTTGGTCAATAATATAGATATTTTTCCATAAATAACTGATTTGTAAGACCTTTTTTTGGCAAACTTGGGCTAAGACTTTTGTGGCAAAGCCCAAAATAGTGGGAATTCTTTGCCAAAGTTTGCCTTACCCCCCCCTGCTATATTGGTCGCNCCCCCCTCTTAGCTCGTACACACACATTTACACAGTCACCCACACACAGACACAGTCTCTCACACACTGACACATACACACCCTCGCTCTTAGCTAGTTTTCTATTTTTCAAGATATCACATAGTCAAGCATGGTTACACACGGGGATGAATATATAACTGGCGGAGCGCTTACATATTAACATGCATCATTGTGCTCCGAGCATATTATAGCAACAGTGTGAGTCTCTGAGCACCGTCCTACGCTATACATTTTCCAAGCTAATTTCCTTCGTTCTGACTAATGTCGTGTGATTGATATTATCTGCTTCGTTGATATACTTAACGTCCTATAATCAAGAAAACTGGTACGTCTTTATCTGTTTGATCTGGTGGTTATAAGTGCAACAGCAACAGTCTAATTATCTCCCCTAGCATGCTAAGACGAGAGTTACGCATTTTAGTCGGTAGTGCGAGCAGAGCTGCACTCAGAGCATGCAATGAAATTCCTCAGCCTCGTCTCTTAGCAACACAGAACTCACGTGATAGAAACAGGGGATACAACCAGGGTGGCCCCAAACTAGCGTTTTTAGCGGCCGGAGTGGCAGCTTTCAGCGGTATTGCTCTAGCCAATGATGGTTCGGATGAGGAAATCCCATTCAATTTGGCTGACATTCGCTACAGCAGTAGCAAATTGTTCAAACACTTCTACTCATTTGCTTCGTACAAATACGACAACGAGTTGTTTATGTCGGGCGAGGATTTTCTCCGAGCGGTCCTCGACAAACAGCACCACGACTCATCCCCCGAGAGAAACGGCACAATCGTGGAGCTATCTGAAGTGGAGCATGTCATGATGCTGGAGGAAACTCCGATGCGGATAAAGAAAGCTGCAATATTCTCATCACTGGGAAGTCAAGCACTGATCAGTTTCCCAGAGTATTTGTTCCTGGTGTCAATTCTCAGCCAGCCAAAGAACCACCTTATCAAGATATTCCACATGATCGATGCAGATGGGAACCGGGTTTTGGATAAGGAGGAGTTTGAGTTGCTGGGAATGTTTTTCGGGGGAGTGAAGTTTGAATCACCGCACAACACTTCCCTCAAGTATCACTTCTTCAAGGAAGATGGGTCGGGGATACTCAGCTCGAAGGCGTTTGTGCAGTTTATCGACAGCATTCAAACAGAGTGTCTCAAGGTTGAGTTCAATGAGTATGCTAAAGGAAAGCGCAAGCTGACTGACACCGCCTTCACCCAACTTCTCTTGGATAGAACTTCACTGGGGGACAGTGATAAGAATGTCTACATTAAGAGAGTGGAACAGAGGAGCTATGGGGAGGAAAACATATCAAAAGTGGGGGTCACATTCGCACAGTACAAACAGTTCATGGACCTTCTCAACAACATACACGACCTGGAAATGACACTTAGATTATTCCATCTTGCCAAGAAACCCGTCACTCCAGAGGAATTTGCACGTGCTGTCAAAGTGAGTACTGGCATTCCACTAACATCAAGGATGATTGAACTGACATTCAAAATATTCGATGATGACGGTGATGGAGCTCTGAGTCATGAAGAGTTTGTGAAGATTATGAAGGAGCGGTTGCAAAGTCGAGGTATACTGGATAAAGAAATGGCTGATGTCGTAAATGGACAGTAAAAACTAGCACAGTATTCACATGGAAATACATGCAATAGGATGTCTCAATAAGTTTTAATGTCTAGCAGAAGTCAAGTTTCATATTCTACTTTTTGAGATTACGCTCATTGGATGATCGCCTGAATGCTTGATATTAAATTAGTTATCGACCTGCATATTAATTGTTTCACTCATCCCTGATACGAATGTGTGTCTCAGCAAAAGACTCGGTGAAATGAGAATGATCGCACTCTGAGCACGGACCGGCACGAAGCGGGGATCAGTGCGCGGCTTAGCGCGCCGACATAACCAGCGCGCGGCTGCTGAGAGCTTGTACTTTTTGTATGGGTGGAGGGAAAATTAATGCTGAAATTGTGTACTTGAATCATTTCTACGACGGAAAAATCTGATTTGGTTGCCCTTCTCGTTATAAGCAAATCCAGTGCTTCAAATCATAACTGATCAACTTGAAATGAGATATACATATCAATATTCTGCCCCAGAGTAATAACTTAAAATCTTATCATGATTGATGCCGCATCATTATGTGGCGACACACCAACTCCACAAAGCGAATTGTTTTCCATTCTTCGTTTCGATGCTTCAATTATAATAGTAGGGGCCCAAAACGGATTTGTAAGCAAACATGTCATTATAAAAGAGTTTAAAATGGGGCTTCCTAGCCACAAACCTGATCTAAACGTGATCTCTTTCTCAGGATATCGATTTTCAGCTATTCTGTGCGCATGTTTTGACGAATCAACACGGCTTGAAATCAAAACTTGATTCGCTAACTATTCGTTTTAACGATCACTCACATAGCATCTGCATCAATTGAAATCCATGCAAAAGGTTCTCTATACAGTATACTGGAGTATAAGTGTTTAGAAAGGGTTAAAAATCTCATGATTTACGTTTACGCTTGAAGGTCGCTTTTCGACCGGTCTTGTTTCTGATTTTAATGCACGGCGGGCAGAACCAATCTGAATGGTCTGGGGGTGCTTGCACTAGCCCAACACACGGCCTGGGTGAGTGGATATATCAGGGTAGATATAGAGGACAGAAATGGGGTTGTCATGAGTAATAATAGAGTAGGTTGGGTGGAATAGTCTCACCAGTGATACCACTCGTCACAAGTGTCACAGCCGACCATAGGAGAGCCGTCGTCAGGTAACATACAGGATGGACAATACCACACCTTCACTTGTCCCTGGGAAGCAAAGATACAGTATTTTATTGCGGGAGAGGGGGCAATGGTGAGTTGCTTGTTCCGGTTCATCGTCAGGCAACATACACAGCAATCAGCATGGACACTTAGCCACGAGTAGCAACTCCCTATTCCAGGAAAAGGGAAGAGGAGGTCCAGCGTGTGGGGAACACTACCCCCCCCACTATAACCCTCCCCCCTCTTGTGTAACGTTTATTTTGTATCTATGGGGGATATTACCTCGGATTGAGGCACAGTTTCGGACACGACAGTCTCGCTTATGAGTGTACTTTCCAGAGTACTTTCCACCTCGGCCACTGCTACAACATCTGGAGAGAGGGAATTGGTGACGAGTGGCCGTAACACCAGATCAGCAACTGCTCCTATCATAAACAGACGTTTACCTGTTCCAACAGGGTGACTCTTTTTATCTGAGACACCAGCTTGGAACTTCGCGTTTCCCTGGATGAAAATGTGAACATCAGCTAATGATGAAAATTGGTGTTAAAATTATCAAAATCGGACAAAATGTTTACATGTGTGTAAGTTGGGCATCAATTATTGCTTACCTTTGCAGCGGATTTAGCAGGTTTTCTTTCATCCTTGACTTTTTTCGACTTCTTAATCTTCTTCTGACAAACTAGCAAGTCAGAACCAGATACCTCTTTCTTCGTTGCGATATTGTCAGATATTTTTATCTTCAACGCCGGTATGGACACTGGATTATGCGAGTGATGATTTTTCACGACTTTAGAATGTGTTGAGATGGGCTGTGATGAATACAGTTCCTTCTCCCGATCTGAACTTGACTTGTCAGGTTGAAATGATGCCGCTTGGTTTTTAGGAACTGGATGCTTTTCAGATCCCTTTGCTTGATCTTTTGATGATTTTTCTATTGAAGAAAATCTTAGAGGAGAATCTGTCTTCAAATTAATCTTAGGAATTTCTGGTTTTTTGTCTGAAGAAGAAAGGGCACTATCAGAAATGGAGAATTCATTAGAGTCATGGTTGCCTCCAAACTTGATCTTAATTTTGGGAATTTTCAATGCCGCTCCATTTGCCGACAGTTCTGTTCTATCAATTTGCTTGGTTGCTGAAAACTGAGTGTCGAATGGCTCATTTGCCAATGGGTTTGACAGTTTCAGTTTCACAGAAGTGATTGGCGCAACTGACTTGGACTGTGGCAGTACGGATATTGCAGGCTTGGCGATTTTGATTTTAGTCCTGACATCAGCAGATTTCTTCTTCTTATCTGCTTCCTTTACAGGAGCTGTAAATTCTTTAGTACTTGAGTCATGTGATGGTACTGATGAAGGCCATGGGTTTTTAAGCTCAGCTTTAGTTTTGAATGTTCTCTTATGAGCTTTGTTATCTGTAGACTTCTTAACCTTAGAACCTTTTTTCGGCAAAAGATCCTTGAACCCCTCTAAAGAATCTGATGACAGGGAACTCAAATCATCATCAGTATCTACAGTGCTCTTTGATTTGTATTTCGAGCTTTTGATACCTTTTATCGATATCTTTATTGATGTTGCCGACTTTGCATCTGACTTTTGAACTTCCTCAGCAACAACTTTAGGCGCTGGATTATTCTTCTTGCATTCAACTGTGGGATCAAGATTACTTGTTGCATCATGTTTATGATGCTTTGCTAACTTTTCTTGACTTTTACTCTTTGTTTCACTACTGGAGTCCTGCTTGCCTATTTTCTGATGTACACTGTTTTCCCCATACGGAATGGAGGCTGCATTACTTTTTGACCTTAGTGCTCCATTTTCACAAGAACTCTGATGCGTGCTTTCTTTTTTCTGAAAGCTCTTAGCAATTTTATGGAAATCATTGTTGGGACTGAGTTTATATGTACATGAGAGCTCTGTTGAACTTTTCGCCATTTTAGATGGCTTGCTGCCGAGAGCCTTGCTTGATGAATAGCGATTTGACTCCAATTTGCAATCTTTTTTCACTTCTTTGGATTCTTTATCTGTAATCAAATCAGGTCGATTCTTGAGGAGAGTCCTGTCAATTGATGGTAAAGATGATGGACTGTCCAACCGTTTCCGTTTGTTAGGGGGGTATTTTGTCCCACTAATATCCATGGCAGACTCGTTTATCAAAGCTACTGGTTCCAAAAGGCGCTCCACGTTTTCCTTGGTAAGATCTCCAAAACCAGAACCATCAGAGTCAAAGTCCTCCACGAAATCATCGATGTCCTGTTTCTCGACTATGTTTTTCACCGCATTTTCCTTCGGACTTCCTCCCAATGTACATAGTGATGACTGAACTTCAGAATCGAATTCCGCTGGAGATTGATGTAGTCCATTCTCAATAGCATTGAGAATGTTTTGAGGGGGACTCAACTTCGCTGTTTCAGGTGGACGTTCCTTGACAGTTAACTCTTCAGTCAAAGCTGGATCGTGTAGATTCTTTTCATCAGATGTAATGTTATTAAGAGAGATGGTGCTTTCTTCACACTTGATAGAGGTGCTTTCGTCAGGTGCATTATTGACAGTTGAATCATCTGATACCCTACCATTATCCTTCCCATTAACGTTACTTATGGAGGGCTGCTTTTCTTCCTTGGGCTTGTGGTGTTTTGACGCAAACACAAAGTCGTCAGAATTCTCTGATAATTGAAAACTATCAGACTGTGCAGCAGACTTGGGATAGATACTGTCTGTGTACTCTGTTTGAGAGGATGGATTCTTTGTGTTGATATTAACACGCTGGAAGCCCCAACTAGAGATACTGGGTACAGGTAAATCAGTCTTGTTCACGAACGGGAAGTTAGGGGCTGTTGGGACACTTGCTGCAACCGCAGCATCAAATGGATCAGGATTCGACAAGGTTGTAGCAGATGATGCGTCCTCCTTAACACTGTTGTCTGAAAACATAGAACAAATTACTTCTCTAAAGAGGCCATGTTTAGCAATCAGCATTATCAAATCACAGTGATATCTATTGATTCTAGCATATCAATGAGTGGAGTCTGACCAATGATCAATATACAGTGGGACATCACCTGGTAAAAGCTGAGTTTCTTGATCTTTTTGAACTGGCAAGTAACTTGGGATGTAACCAGCCCTTGATATGGGTGTTTCTGGAATGCCTAACTGCATAGGTAGAGGGGTGGGAAAATTGCAAACCTGGGAAATTCTATAATTAATATTCAATGAAAACTGTGTATTTATAGACGACATCACCATAGTTTATAGTTTATTTCTTGATGTCAATGCTAGAAAGGGACTCAACCTGAGGCAACCCTCTCATTGGTTCAGTTTCAGACCAAAATCTCTGAAGCTCTGACAAGCTAACTCCTAGCTCAGACATAGCATTGGCAAGGTCACTCAGATCAGTATCTAATCTGCCACCTGTAATTAACATAATGTTACTGACAGGGCAGGACTGAAACACTCATAGATATCACAACTGCCATGTTATCAAAATCAACTCAAATAATGAAGCATAAGCCAGGGTAATGCCATGCATGGATCTACAAAATGGAACAAACTGTGGTCCAAAAGCTTAATCTAAAACAGAAAGTGATAACCCTGTTTAAATACTGAAGGAAAAAAAACAAGTCAAGAACTTACCATGAATAGAGTATTTGAGAGATGTGATTGCAATGTTACTAATATAGTGTTGTGCCAACTCTGAGAATAGACACAAGCCAGACTTAGAGGCCTGATGCCACCCTTGCTGTTGGAACATCTGAGCTAGGGAGGAGATGAGCAGATGCTCAGCGAACTCATCTGCCATCCTATCATGCCCTGTCACAGATACATTATATGGATTAGATATGGATGTTTTCATTTTCATTGAATGAAGAAAAACTGTGGTGAAAGTGGGTAGGTTTAATTAAATTGACTTAAATTGATAAAAGTGTTAAATCATCTTAAGCATGTTTAATGCCTAAAGCATGTTTATTATTGTGGAAAAAATGATGAATTCAACTTTACCAAAGTCATGT
The DNA here is from genome assembly GCA_946803715.1 of Beroe ovata. Lineage (NCBI taxonomy): Eukaryota > Metazoa > Ctenophora > Nuda > Beroida > Beroidae > Beroe > Beroe ovata. Next base: position 22,407 of record CAMPET010000470.1, read on the forward strand.
GATTATGACTGATGGAGACTAATTGGGAAGGGAAGTATCATGGGATAAGTAATTGGCAGTGAATGTACATGTTATTTCTTGGTACTTACATAAGCTAATAATATTGGGATAAATTCAATATTGTTAGATTTGCCATGTTTTACTTTAATATGAATTAATTTTCTTTGCTGAGAAGCGTCTCCTTAGTGTGTAAAAAGATCAAGTAGGGAATGTTTAAATTCTGTTTTTCCTCGGATTTTGCGAGCTCAACAAATGAAACAAGAGTCTATTGTATTCGCAAGAGAACTTTCAATGTTACATCTTCATCAGTTTCTCAAATTTCATTGTATAAAGTAGTGTTGTAAAGTTTACAACTTGATATACAATGCGACTCTTAAATATAACCCCACTCACACAACTGTGCAAAAAGACTCATGAAAACTACTTTTGAGCACACCATTAGTCTTATTTGAAATCTTTCAATCAGAGTAGTTTCCTGATGAATCCAATTCACTAACAACTCCATGCTGAATGCTGCACATCAGGAAGAAACACTAAAATCATTTTGCATGATGCCCAACAATGGGATCCTTACCAAACTCCCTATGGATCCTGATTCCTGCCACCAACAAATAAAGCGTGGCACATAACCATTATCTAATTTCTCAATATTCGATCTTAAAATTATTATACAAAACCATATTGTCGAGGATTTTGATGTCCAAGCAATCTGCATGCCAAAATTCGTGCAGTAATGTAATTCGTATCACCATTCATGCTTCATGCGCGTGTGTCTCTGAAACAATGATCAGAGGATGTTGTTGCTTAATGTAATACCAATCTCATGTGCACACGTTGCGCTCATAATTCGTGAAATGGGACTGGGGATTGTGTTCCCGCGCTGCGTGACCCAAATACTCCGCGCGCGCTGCGCGTCTCCGTGGTTTCTACGTCTTTTCAGTTTACTGAGTAAAACAGTTGTAGAATTTCACCCTACCCTTGCTGGCGGGATTTTATATATCCCTGGAATGGATTGAAAATCGCGCGCACCGACGGTAGGGTAAAATCCTACAAGTAGAACAGGGGCGCGCAACGTGTGCACATCAGACCACCAAGCTTTTACTCACGAGATTTACTTACATGATAATTGATGCTGGATGTACGACTGGTGATAATGTATACGAGCAAAGAGGGGAAACGCTCGCAGTGAATCGAGGAGTTATATGTTACACATGTTGTTGAACGTTACGCATCAATACGATGATGCGACGTCGCGCCATACGCCTATACATAATCAGTCGGTGAAACCACAAATTTGCCACAGAGCCGGCGCTTGTACCAATACCACTTTCTGTAATTTTGGTGAAATAATGGACAAATCANCCTCAAAGAGAGGAAGGTTTTTGAAAATTCGTCGCAAAACAACGTAAGTTAACACGCGCAATTCTCCACCTTCGCGCGAAATCAAACACCAATAGAGAGATGAGATCTCACTAAGCTGAAGTAAAGAATTGGTTTTCTTGAAAGAATGTTTATCTGATGCTCCTGGATTGTGAAAAAATGCTGATTCCCGCCTTAAAAATGGTATTAAGTATGACATAAGCCGTTTCTGACAAAGTGAATGCTTACAATGAATGCTTTATTCATGATTTTGTCATTCGCTAAGCGCTGCTGAGCCAGCTGTCTGGAATGGAAAATTTTTCATGAAAATCATGGTGACCATGGATTGTGAAATGTCGGAGTTTTAGGCAGCAAGCAATAAAACACATCGAGAAGGGTTCAGGAGGCAGGAGGGGACTAGTGGAGAAGTTAGAAAGGGAGTTTAGTTGGTAGTGGGAACTGGGAGAAGGGGACTGGGGAGATGTTGGATCAGAAGGGAGGGCANAGGTCTTAGTGTCTGTATATAAGAAAAGGGACGATTTTAATTTCAATGTAGTTTCTTTGACCTCCCCTCAGAGTAATATTCCCCTAGAAGTTGGCCATAATGTATTCTTTAGTCAAATTCTAAGATATGGCAACATTTGTGCAGAATTTGAATCATTCATATCCACAAGTCTTCATATCCACAAGTCTTCCACAAGTTGAGAGAAAGAGGTTATGAACATTCTGATGTAGTTAACATTATCAAACGTTGCCTTAGGAAAAATAGTGCTACTTATCAAAAATATCATATCATAGATGATTATGCGATCTTAGATAGAGTCAGTTAGCTGGTGTTCTAGTCTTTCGTTGGGTGACTTTGCAATAACATTGGAGTGCCTGACTTCTGTCAGCTTCCCCATACCTCAACGAACTGTTGGGCTAGTGGCACACTTTTATAGTGTGTTGGGCATGGGATAGGGGCGCAAGTTTCCCTAACTGGAAGCATAAACCCCCTTGTGAATTGGACTTTGGATCCGTCGGATCAGTCTACTCACACGGGGCAATATACTGTATAAGTCACTTGACATTGAACTGGAAATATCCATACAGTATCTCAGGACAGTGTAGTTATTAACGTATTCATTTTACTTTGATTTATTTATTCAGTTCAATTCTTCCCCTCTATTGATTCTTACCTCTAATCCCCCCATCTCTCTAAACTGTGAAGCTCAGAATCCCAGAGTTCTGGGTGGCCCAGCCTTGCAGTTGTAAGCTGCAAGGGGTACGGTGGGCCGAAACCCCTCCGTTCTCTCTTGCCACCTGCTGATACTGAGACCGAATCGCAGTTGACAGGAGAGGGCCTTATATCTGTAGGGTAACTGCTGATGATTCACAGTTTAGATTCTTCTCTCTCTTATGCCAATCCTTGGATTAGAAAAACGATATCCAGTATTTTGCTATGTTTGCAGTATACCCATACACCTCTATAGATAAGACTTTGGATTATCATGTTATCACTTAGCATGTTTTGTTTCACGACTCTTCACAAATTCCTTGATTCATTTGCTTCATTTGTCACATTGAAATGAAAGATGTGAGGTTGCTAAGTTGAATTATTTTGAGCCACCAATTTGCAATAATGTCAACAACATAATATCTTCTAACTATTGGTGTGCAGAAAAATGATCTTTTGATGACTTTGATGTTGATGATAAATAGCAATATTGTAGTGAATAGGTATCTCATTTTAGCATTTCATTGTAGCAGTGAACGATCTGTTGCACAGCATAAGTCACTTGTCATTGTTCTTCAATGTATGGTACTAAATCATGAGATACAAAATATGTTCACACGAATTATGTAATCATACCAAGTTTCTTAGTTTCCTCCTACATGACAGATGAATTGAGATATTGCAGCAGATTAATGCTTTGTTCCAAAGCTACAGCAAAAGTTTCATTAGGACACCAGCAGTGTTATGACAATCTAAGCTGTCAGCCATTTTAGTCTTTAGATTCGCTTTATCTCCACTCCCTGCTCTCTATGGTACTAAACATCATTAAGATGTAGAGTAAATGATAGAACTATTTCATTGCTAAAGATGTTTCTATACTTACTTACTATCTAAGTTTCTATACTTACTTACTATCTTTTCTATACTTACTTACTTACTATCTAAGGACTTAGATCTTACTTACTTACTAAGTCAGTATATGGTGATAAATCGTTCGCTAAAATGGGACCAAAACTGTGGAATTTATTACCTGATTACATAAAATTCATTACTGCCGTTGACTCTTTTAAGAATTCCTTAAAGACACATCTTTTCAAAGAAGCTTATTCTAATTGCAGTCAATGAACTTTAGCATTATTGGTATTTGCTTTCCAGTTTCATGTCCTGGACAGTGCTTGAGTAATAGCGTAAATCAGTTACTTTTCTCTTCATAGGTAAATTAAAAACGCTCTGTCTATGTTTTAGTTTACTCGTTTCGTGGCACAGCTGAGTGTCAGAAGATGTGCCACAATAAATTATAAATTTAACTTATTATTATTATTATCTTTTTTATGTGTGTTGCAGTTTGTCCTGAAATTATAGCCAGGTTTCTACCGTAATTTCAGTCAGGTTTGTACTGTAATTTCAGTCAGAGTATGATCCTTTTCATTCAAATTGAAGTCCTCTTTGATGAAAACGATAGCAATAAGAGCAATATAATACATTTTGTAGCAATTGGCGTTTGTNACACATAATCTCTTTGTTATCAGATAATAAAGTCCAGCAAAGGATAAGACAGACCATTGTTCAGCTACAAATGTTGTTGGTCATTGGTCAGTGGTCATCTCCAACAGATACTTCCTGATGAAGCAAGCTTCCATCCGCTAAGGCATCATACTCTGCAGAGTCTCCATCTTCATGACATCTAAAATTCGATGAGGTGAGACATCTAACTTTTGTAACTTCTTGAAATACTTTCAGATACTAAATTATAATTATGTTAGCCTCTGTGTAAATTAGGAGGATATTGAATGTGTACTATATGGACGTATAGGTAAAACTAAGTCCACTTATCCATCGTCCATTTTTTGCCTGAGATTTAGTATCACAAGGTCCCACTAGATCGGCGGCGGTTCCCACATGGTGGGCACCTGGTAGTGAAACTCTAAACTTTGCATTAACTATTGTGGGTACCCGTACTACCTAGGGACATGATAAATGGAGAACCTGTTTCCTTCGTGTTTACTTCTCAGAGCCTATGATTTGATCCTATGATTTTATGTGACCCACTGGTTCATTGCTGACACCATCACTTACCACAGGTTGCCTGACAATTGACATCATGAGACTTCAGAATACTGTCAATTTTTGAACTCTCAGACAAGCAGGCACGCTCCTCTACGACATTGTCTGAT
>CAMPET010000472.1:869-18554 GCA_946803715.1 Beroe ovata
CGAGTTAGTGGCAGCCATAACCCCTTATCGACCCAAAACATGTTAGTTTGATTGAGCATTTGAGGATAGCTCTTAAACGGATCGACCGATTGACTTGAAACTTCTACCATCGGTCAAGGACCATGAGAAACTCAGACAACCAAAATTTCAGGTCAATCCGATGATCGGTACCCGAGTTAACGGCCACCATAACCCCTTATCGACCCAAAACATGTACATGTCAGTTTGAGTGAGCATCTAATCTGTCATGTGACTTTGGGACTCGATTCAGCGTCCAAAAATAGTGACATTGGTACGAAAATGGGGAAAAAATTTGCGTTTAAGTATTCTCACCTTTGATTTTATCAAGTTGTCACTCGGGACAGTACCGTCCCTTGAGAAATCGGACGGACACCTCCCTAACTGTCCGTCCATATACTTGCCGCATGAAAACACCTGGGACGTAATTGAGGTATTATTGAGTCGAATTATATTTGGGTCGGGAAATCTCTAAAATCAGAGTTACTTAAGTTGGAATGTTTTATCTGATAATTTTACGGTATCGATTATATAAGATAGCTCCGTGGTTACAAGGTGCTTACCTGGTTGTTGGCAAGAGCAACGGTATGTGTAGCTCCGCAAGCAATCATCGTCACCGGCTTGGGTACGTTTCGTATCGGCGTGGGAGTGGGTACGACACTCGTGTTACCCAGACCCAACTGCCCCGTGGAGTTGGAACCAAATCCCAGCATCTCGCCATTCTCCAGCAGCAAAACTGAAACATGCCATTACAATTACAATCTGATAGGGCAGAAATCCATGTCATTGTCATCTTATTTGTCCTGTATCATTTGTCATGTTATTTGTCCCTGATCTTTACACCGGAACACCCTTGTATCTGCAGTTGCCCGAGCACACGCGGTTACTCAATCGAAAATTGGGGGTCGGCTCCAGGTCCAATTCGAAAATTCTACCATCATATAGGGACGATTCATCATGATACCGGTCAAGTACATACCAGAGTGGTTCAATCCACATGCCACTTGCACCACGGGAATGTTATTGCCTGGTATCTTCACTGGAGCTGGTAACTTGGTCAATTCCCCCGTGTGCTTGCAATCAGCATCTGAGAAATAATAATATCCTGATAGTGTGATTGACATATTGAGCAATATTTTCCTTGATGGTAATATTGTCTTGATCTAGCAATATATATCTCGCGATACTCGATAGCAACATTTCATTCTGGAAGGAAAGTTAAAACCAGGCCCAATCCCGTATTGTTCTTCAGAAGTTCAGTTTTATCTAATAATCTCTGTATAAATCTGTTAAAAGAGGTGTGTGAGTGATACATTGTTCATTCTAAACTCCCGTGTCTCTAACTCCGCTTGTAAGTTACACGGCACGCGCGCGCACTTCTCTCTGATAGCTCGTATCACGTGCATGTTATTTCATAAACACTCACAACACACTGGCATGGCACGATCAGTGGCACTACATAATATAGGGTGGGGTGGGGCTATTTGGGACGATTTCACAAAAACTGGGATACCCATGAAAACCCTTAAGTTTTCAGGCAAAACCAATGGTTTAATCGATACGAATGGCTCTCACTGATCATATTCCCGGGCTGTTTATCACTGTATGTCAAATTCGAAAAAAGATATTCAAGGAAAACCAACCGTCCAGAATTCCCCCTCAAAAAAATGGGGTAGGTCAATTCTGGACATGCCACCAGAGCATGTTTTAAAGGAAATGAATGCATCATGACATTTTTGAGTATCGGGCAAATGATATTTGATATCTTTTTGGATAGACAGATTTGCTTTTGTACTCCAAATCGCCCCTGACCAAAATTACCCCACGTAAAATGCGATTTTTCAAAATCACAGAATCGGATTTCCAGATGTCCAGAGCGACATCTAAACATGTTTTACATGTTTCCCGAAAATNCCCTGCCTTTTCCTCTTCCTCACTATCATCTTCCTCCTCATCGGAACTTTCCTCACTGTTCGAACTTTCCTCAGAATCTGACAGTTGACAAGGATCATAAGATAGCAGTTGTCCGTTAGACCTAGTGTCCACTTCGGGATAATCAAGTCTTGGCCACTGGGATGTTATTTTTTTGGAAAATACGAACCGAATCTCGCAGGTTTCGGCTCAGGTTTAGGTTTGAACTTGTTGCTCTTCTTCTGCATTAGCTGCGCCTCCTTGGCGCACGTTTTACAGCAGCCACATATTGAACACCCGGAATCCCCGGCTCCACACCCACACTCCCTGAGATGGGGTGGAATGTTGTCATCAATCAGTAACAGGGTAACAGTCATTCATGAACAAATCATGTTTTCTGAAATTCAAATCGTGTAATTTTGAACAAGCATCCGACTCCCCTCTCCGTCTCAGAATACTCACAATCCGGGGTCCCTGCCGGCCTCTCCATTCCTACAGCAGCCCGCGCCATATCCCGTGCACTCGCCACAGAAGAAGCATATCATGCAGAGGATATTCCTCCAGACATGGGTACCGGGCTCACACATCCCGTCCTCGCTCTCACTTTCCTCTTCCTCAATACTAGCATCCGGGTTGTGAGTGTAGTTACGACCACACTGGCCCTGCCCGTTGTTGCCCATTGTGTACACTTGTCCAGTGGTTGTCAGGATAACGGCATGGTTGTGTCCGAGTGCCACACTCCTCACGGATAGCACGCTGAATTGGGGTACCGGTCCTGTGAGGAAGAGAGAGAGGATTGTATGGAGAAGACAGGTATCGTCATATTTGCGAATTGTATGGTAGATGAAGCCTGCTTTTTAATTTCCACTACAGCAAGGGTATTCATTTATATTGGGAATGTGACGATCAGGAAAAATCACACGAGGAATCAGCATGACTCACCACTGGATTCAAAAGGGGCAGCGAGGGCCCCAAACACATACAGGTTCCCCTTATCCGTGACAAACGCACTACTCGTGTCCCCAGCAGCACAACACACTACTCTGTCCTTGATACGGTCTATTAGTTTGGGTTTACATGCTGCTGCGCTCTTCTTAGGTTTAGCTGAGACAGGGAGATGGGTTCATTGGTTGGTTAAGAAAGGGAGGTTTCAGGAGTAGCCTTGCTGGCAAAACGTGTTGTCGGAATGACGCGTTTTTGAAATAAGGTTGTATGTGTGGTGACGTGATGCAGCATACTACCTTTATAGTGATGCAGTTTTTTACCTATACTACCTATAGTGATGCAGTTTTTTACCTACAGTACCTAGATCAAGTAAGTTAATTTAATAACTTGATTTTTACAAGGTATTGAAATCTTAAACGGCAATGTCAAGCACATTTGTAGCGTTCATAATATGAACGCTGGCCATGCATGCTATAGCTCTAGATAATGTAATATCATGCAAAACTGTCTGTGACGAAATTATTATACAATAACGGCAATAAATTTCAGGAGAACAACTAAACTTTTAATTGGATGCTTGAACTGATAAAGTATTTTGTGCTATTCAGTTTGCACCCTCGATTGTTCTTGTAAACCACTGACCAAAATTCTGTGTTTTATGTCCAAAACGTAAATAATATTTCATTACACCCATGCGATTAACAAATCAGTTTCAATATTCATCACTCCCGTAGAATGTTCGAACAACCAGGATTTTGTAAGATTAGAGAGATCAGAGAAAGAGGCAACAAGTTGGAGGAGAATGCAAGGAAGCTAAACGGGTACCAGGCTAGGAGACTCGTGAAATACTTGGTAAGTTCATTACCAAGCATCACATCGTGGTTGTTATAGCAATACATTGTGGTTGTCATAGCAACACATTTTGGTTGCCATAGCAACACATTTTGTTTGCCATAGCAACACTCATATCACCAGGTCGGTATAGAACGAGAACACGAGTGCAACATGACCGCTATCAAGGTTCGTGAAAAGGAACTCCTTACCCGTAACTCTGTGCTCAGCGGCTACAAAACTATGAACCTCCAGCGGAAACACGGAGTGTCATTCCCCCAGATTGCCTCGCCCGGTTCCCATGACAACAAGAAATCAACGCCCGTCTCCCCGTCACGGGCAGATCCCACGTGCGGGTCGTGCGGGCTGAGGAAGGAACGACGATCACACAGTATCGTCTCGGAGGAGGACGAGTTTGACGACATGTTCTGGTCTCACGGCATGAAGAGACGAAGATGGAGCGCTGTCATGGTGAAAGTCCTGCGGAGGCCATCCATGGTCCCATCAGAGGGAGAGGTAGAGGAGGAGGAGAGAGCGACAGATTTACCTGATTCTAGGACGAATGGGATAACCCTTCCCGCTCTGTCACAGAGAGACAAACCGTCCCTGTCCCGGGTACTGGGCTGTGTGATAAACAATAAGGGGAGGAAGTTATCGCGACGGTGAAGAGAGGGGAGGAGTAGGAACCACGTCGTGCTAAGACGACAATGGATTATATAGTAGTTGAGGCGAAACCCGGACCCGAATGGAAAAACTTGAGATTGCTTCGCATAAACAGATAGAATATATAACGCTCAGTTTTGTGAGATACGGTGATGATGCGAGGAATGGTTTATAATGATTCCTCCTTATTAGGTAGAGACGAAGGTTGATAAATGAATCGGTAGGAGATTCGAAATGTTTCATTAACGAATTTCGTTTGAATTTCTGAGCCTTATTTCCCTCCCTATCAGCACATCACAACCAGATCCTCACTGAAGATCTCACCCGCTCACCTGTATCACCGTCAACTCCACGTCTTATCTGACCGGCAATGTACGGCTTCCCCTCTTCTGTGAGGAGCAACATGTATTTTTCTTGGTGTGGACAGGAAACTGTAGATATCCTAAGAGAGAAGCCACTTCAGATGATCAATTCCGAATAACTGTGTTACAATTGAATATCATCATTAGCACTATAAGTATAGGGTCGTACTTTTCCGATGTCCCGATTGGGATGTGAAGCCAGTCATCACTCATACCCTCCACTGCACCAATTTCATCAGGGTTACCTCGGAACATCACCTGAACAACAATAAACCCTCTTATCATCTTGTTAACATTTGCAATTTCCCGGAATACATTGAGTTGATTGGAAATTTGCCCGAAATCTTACCTTCCCCTCTTGGCTGATATAGACTGTAAACGAATCCGTAACTGCGATTGATCTAACATCTTCGTGAACTGAAGTTGTGCATCAGATTACAGCATTGAGCCCGGACATGAATCCACACAGTCATGGAGTGACGAATAACAGATCATCTATAGAGAAGGCTCACAAACCGACTGGGTGGCACAGTTTCTCGCCATCGCAAGCACTCGATCCAAATGCCTGAACAAGGGGACTCGTTACGGACAGTGATTTGACGGGAGTCTTGCCAGTAGAGCAGGAATTGAGGTTAACTTCATAGAAGTGGAGATCTGACCAGCTGCCTCGTGCTAGGAGAAGAGCGTCGCCCCCAGATACAAGCTTGCAATCTGCCGGGACATCTGCAGCAATCGTTATGAGTTGGTGTTAAAAGTGCTAGAGTTGGTATTAGAGTTGGTATTAATAGTGCTAGAGTTGGTGTTAGAGTTGGTATTATAGTGCTAGAGTTGGTGTTAATAGTGCTAGAGTTGGTGTTAATAGTGCTAGAGTTGGTGTTAGAGTTGGTGTTATAATAGTGCTACGTGCTAACATATCAAATCTTCCATTCCCACAAAATCTAGTGCAAATCAAGTGCAAAACCATTACCGTGTTTGTACGTTTGTTCGACAGTGAGAGTGCCCTTGTTGATGGAAACAAGGGAACGAGATTTCCCTATCTTGAGAGCGAGCAGTGACGATTTCACTGAGATTAGTCTCAATCGTACTGCCGTCATCCTAACCTTCTTCACACATTTGCCCTGCGAACCGTTGTCATGGAAATATGAATCGAGTAACGTGAGTAAAAGAGAAACATGTATGTATTTACTCCCTTTCATACTCACAGCTAAAGCTCCGGCTACACCTGACGATATCTTGAAGAGTTCACCAGCGTTAAAAACATAGATATGACTACCGTCGCTCGCCATGTTGAAAGTGTCTGGGAATATGATGTTTTTACAGTATAATTCCGTTCAACTCAGTGCATTAATTCACTAACACCAAACTTGTTGTGTTGAAAACTTGCAATACAAGTACACACAGACTTTCCCGGATGTTTAGTTCCAACTTACCGTAGTCGGGCGTGAACCCGCATTGAAACCGGATGATGTCACTACACAGTGGGGATGTGAACCAAGATGACAGCCCGCCACCACTCCCTCGTTCAGATTGGAATCTACAGAGAGATCTGCTCTGGAAGTCAGATATCACACGGCATGTCTGAAAACATTCCTATTGTTTCCATGGAAAATCATAGAACATGCGAGGATTGTTATTTGTACCATGGATTTGTCTGAATCGAAGAACAAGCGAGATTTTAACAAAGAACCTGTAGGTCAGATATTTTAGCTTTGAGTGTGTGTCTTACAGCAGCCAGGACACTATCGACTCTGTTCTGCAGGATGGCTACCGATAGCAGCACTTTGAATACAGACTTATCCGTCGATGAAACACTGATCTCCTTCAGGAATTCCAGCCAGGTATCTAAATTTATTGGTGTCAAATTCGCAACTCGATTAGAATCACATACTTTCACAGTAACAGTTGGGTAATGGGTGTTTCATTCATCCAACAGGAGAGTCTGTACATGTATTTCATATTCCTATACAAACCTGCACAAAAAGAACCGCTTGTAAAGCACTTTTGTGGCAAATCTTTGGTGGATAAATCCGTGGTTGCGATCACATTAGCAACAATGTTGGGGGCAGATAAACTAGCTTGATGCAGTAGCTCGAATAGACTTTTCAGACTTGTGATTGAGATCTGAGGAATGATATTTGTTTGTCATTGAGTTCAAGGTTGAAACAAACATCCAACAAAATTTCCATTCAACTAAATTCGCGAATGCGCGCCACCAGATGTTATAGAAGGCGCCTTTTTTAAGGTCCTTTTTACGACGGAATGTTGTCGCGCGCTACTACTTTCATCTGGAATTGCAGATATTTGTGACTGCGCGGCGCGCATGAAATGCACAGTTTGCACTGACCAGTATGAAGTGATTTCATACCTGATTGAGTAGTTCATCCTGCTCAGCATGCTTTCCGTCACTGACAATGATATCCTTAGTTTCCGTCCTCACTATAGGGTACTTGGTGAGGGCTGCATCGTGTATCTTGAGCCATTTGATAATGTTCTCCAATGATTGCGTGTGGGGATGTGAGGCAACTTGGATCAGTGACCAGAGCCCCTGCTGTTGTTGTTGCTGTGAAGGATTTTACAGTCACAGAGTGGTGTCAATATCAGAGATGGTGTCAAGAACCAACTGCTTACAGGATTGGATTGAACTTTCACAGGTCCATCCCTGTATTATCAATCAGATGGCTTAACAGGCGATTATTGATATAGCAATGTCTAAGAATAAAGATGCGTCATAAATCGGTGTCATTCTGCCATATAAGTCATGCAATGATATGAGCAACTTGTTAGGCAAAGGTAACAATTAATGCATCATATTTGTGTCAATGGAACGAAATCGTTTCGTTGTTGTACGTTTCAATACTGCTGTGATTGAATAACCAGATTTTCATGAAACAGTGTTACAATATGCAATCTCGTTTTAGATTGTAGGATCAAAAAAAGTGTTTCAAACAGTTGGTACGTTTCAATAGTTTGTCACTGAATTGAGACCGTGCTTGTACGTGTTTGAACTAATGAATTCAGTGCACAGGTACGTGCAATGTGTAATGTGTATACTTAGCATTTGGGTTCACTTTAAGATGGATGATTGAGATTGGAGAGAGAGAGAGGTAGGGGATACCAGGACTTCCAATCATATTACTGACAGGAACCATACAATTTTGTAATACTGACCAATCTCAGTGACCCAATAAACAAATGCCTATAGGTCTATAGGTATTGACAGCTGCAGTAGCCCCTTCTAAACATCCGGCGACTCTAGGCCCTAGGGGCTCTCAGCCCTAAGGACTACGCTAATCTATCCACGAATCTGCAGCAGAATGTGTCAGAATATGTAATGGTAAGTGATTACTGATTATTATAGTAATCACTGATTAATGATAATTACTTTAATTGATCGGGGATGCATCAGAGTCCTGGGATGGTCTATGTGAGAGCTTACATAACACTCCTGTAACCAGGAAACAAGTCATCCCCCGTATACTACTGGGTGTTACACTGGCTGTAAACTGTAGAGTATACTGGGGTGTTACACTGGCTGTATACTGGGGTGTTACACTGGGGTGTATACTGGGGTGTTACACCTGCTGTATACTGGGGTGTTACATTGGGGTGTTATACTGGCTGTATACTGGGGTGTTACACTGGGGTGTTACACTGGCTGTATACTGGGGTGTTACACTGGAGTGTATACTGTATACTGGGGTGTATACTGGGGTGATACAATGGCTGCATCTGCTGTGCTATGTGCATTGGCAATCCCCGAAAATGGATTGTGATAAGCAGTGGGCTAGCTGATAAACTAGTTCACAGTGTACCCTGTACACTGATAACATATGACTTGGCTGTTAATTATAGGTGTCTTGAATTAATGCGTACTACAAACTACAAAGATAGCTTGTACTATCTGCTACAAAAGGTGCCCAATACTCCTGAGTTAGCTATAGCTGATAAACTAAGTTCTGCTCACAAGCCCAGTGCTATCAGTTTGGTACTTCAAGATTGAGGCTAACTAAGCATCTCTAATGTGGGAAATGAAAAGTTTTAGCTTAATGACAGGTTTGATATCCAGAGTCATCCAGAAATGTGATCTTGTTCACTTTGGTGATCATTCTTTCATGTATATTAAACTTGAGTAGCTTGGGTAGATTTTCTGGAACACTAGATACTACATAGGATACAAGAGTACAGTATAACTTACCCATTGATCTTTTTCTCTTGTCTGCCTGAAAGATCAAAAATGGTAAGGCATATTGGTATATTGTATACAGTTAATCGAAACTGATCCAAGGACTTGAAACCATTTATTGATACTGTTTCCCTGATGATTGGATAATATGATACAGGGCTGAACTAACTTACCTATTCTTTGGTCCAAAAAGTTGAATCAGATTGTTTTTGTCCATGATGCTGAGGCATCAGTCAATGAGCATGTGGTTTTGATTGATGATTCACATCCTATTGCAGTATAATAAGGTGAAGGCAAGTGACATTTGATCAATGGTTGCAATTGATGATACAAACTACCAATGGTTTACATTGTACAAGGCTGCCTGAAAACCTGCCATTGATTGCTAACCCAAGCACATTAAAATTTGTTTCCAGGTGCCTGAAATTAGTGGAAAACATCATCAGCAACAAGGGAGAGGGAGCAGATAAATAAATGCATCTGTGAACCTTTAATATGGATGACTGAAAATGGACATAATAGGCTCCTGTCTTCTTCAAGCACTACTGAAAGCTTGAAGAAGACAGGAGTGTCACACAGGTACTTTGAACAACCAAACTAATAGGCATACTCCAAAGGTGGGGGAGTTTAGACCAAGCTGCAGGGTAGATAGGTAGGTTATTGTGCATCAAACACAATTATTATACCATGGTTCCAAAGGGGAGCCATGACAGTTAATACCTTTTCAATAAAACGGTTAGGAAGCAACAATTCCTCCTTTGAAGAGGAAGAGCACTTTTTTCAGAACTTTGATTCAAAATAGACAAATTATTTCTGTTCAGTCATTTTGGTAGCTAGGGCAAGACTTTATTGAGCCCATGCATAAGACATTCACTAACATCTTCCACATCTTTGCTATGGTTGCAGTACAGTTGAAGATGTTAAACATCGCTCTGTAAGCCTACTGCACCATATCAAAGAGAGGAATACAGTCATTGCTGTACATGATGGTTGAAAGGTATGATGATGAAAATCTAAAATGTATACAAAATACAATGGCCTACAATGCACCTTTTAATACCCTTAATTGGAAGAGATATACTATTAAAAACCCTTATATATGGATACGGGATACCAATCAATATCAAAAAAGGTCAATTCAAATTTAAATAACATACATCCAAAATGTTCTTAATGATATGAATTTCCAGTCTCAGATCAAAGAAAATACAAATAAACTGAAATGTAGCCTATAATTGAACAGGTATAAAAATCAAATTTCTAACATTCACCCTTTCTGCCCCTACAACGTTGTGTGACCCAATTTGAGCTGCCTTGTAGGATTTTACCCTACCGGCTACCGTCGGTGCGCGCGATTTTCAATCCGCCCGGCCGCCCCGACGGATAAAAATCCCGCCAGCAAGGGTAGGGTGAAATCCTACAAGAGCCTTGCGCCTTGTGTATTGTCGATCGATGATAGACCCTGTCGAGAATTTCGTTTTGCGCGCGCGCGGCGCAAACTTATTCTCAGTAAGCTTCGTTGTAGGATTTTACCCTACCGTCGGTGCGCGCGATTTTCAATCCGCCCCGACGGGATAAAATCCCGCCAGCAAGGGTAGGGTGGAATCCTACAATAAGCTTCGCGGCTTGCATCAGCGGTCTAGCATCGCCAGACAACTTGTCAACTTGTGTAGAATTGCCTGGCAATGCTAGGCCCAGCTGACGCGAGCCGCGATCCGAAGCGGCGAGCGCCAGCGAAAGAATAATTTAATTTGCGGCTCGCGCGCAGTGAAATTGATCTCGATCTCGACAGGGGCAGCTGAGGGGCTGTCATCGACAGCCAACTTGTGTAGTTGTGTCAACTTTCCAGTACATGCTGAATACTGAATAGAATTAATGATTAAGGCGGCGCGCGCAACGCGAACGTCACAACGTATGCACAGTGCGCAAAGTGTGGACATTTGTGACTTGTGTGGACATTTGTGTTTGACGATGAATTTAAGCCGCGCGCCGCACGAAATGAATCTCGACAGGGCCAGGTTCTCTGGTTCTATTGTCAATCAATTAACTGCAGATTTGTTAGATTCCATCTGACTTCTGTTTCTCGCGCGCGCGAGAAACAGAGTTCAGAAAATCTGACCATCAGCAGATATCATTTGGCGAAGATATGAATTGATAAAAATAATAATCATGATCGATGCAGCCGAAATTTTCATGATTGTTCTTATCTTATCTTATCTCATCTCATTGTGCGCCATGTAGTTTGCAAGACAAAAATTTGGCAGCAAATATTTGCTGAAAACATCTTATCTGCAGCTCATTACTTAGTGCCATTACTTCACAAAAATTCACAAAAATGGACATTTCAAGTAACTAATGTATTTAAGGATTAAAGTCTGTAATATGCAGCAAAGGTGGGAATTAATCAGTAGGCAAATCACACTGAGATGGATGGTAGGTAGGCATTANAAATTATATCAACAACTAGGTCTATGAGTCACGCAGACCACCATATCAAAGAGAGGAATACAGTCTTTGCTGTACATGATGGTTGAAAGGTATAAAAATCAAATTTCTAACATTCACCCTTTCTGCCCTACCAGTCTGACTAAAATGCAAGGTCGTTTTTGAAAGACTCATTAGTTAACGAATAACATCAAGGGTAAGGCCAATTCTTATAACACGTAAATATTATTTACGTGTTATAAGATTTTATTTATTAATCATTTATTTACTAAATGTTAAACTTATCAACACTACTTATTACAATCAAATTTGAGGACTTCGAGCTCAATTCTTTGAACCGGACTCTTTGTGGCATTGCAGTGTTTCCCTGTGCAATATCAGGGGTGCAATGCCGCAGGGGGGAAAGTTTGGAGAGGAGGGGGAGGAGTCCTCAATAGTGTTTCAGGATGGCATGGCTAATGGCACTGAGGGCTCCTCCTCCCTCAAAGAAAAGACGAGTTGTGAGGAGACAGCTACAGCGAACATTGATAGTATCANTTCGTTGCTTATTATGTTTATCTCATTGCTGTAATGTTACTCTATATTGTGATTTCAACTAGGTATTTACATATTTGATTATTTGCACTTTACAGGCCTAAGTTGTGATTATGGCACAATGAAAATTGCTGTATCTCACCTTGACTGATTCAAGCTTTATCTTAAAAAATAAATAGGGTAGTATTAATACATTGAGTAACGCATAACAGTAGACAGATAATTGTCTACTTACGCTCAACTTGTCAGATGTTACCTGACCTGTTTCTCGCGCGCGCGCGCGAGAGACAGAGGTCAGATTAAATCTGACAACGCTCAACCATGCGGCCTACCGCGACAGGCAAAAAAGGCGCCGCGCGCATTAATGTTGCAACTTTGTGTCATGTGACCCAATTTGAGCTGCTGTGTGGTGTGCACCTCGCGCCTTGTGTCGATTTTGATCCAGTACTGAGTATACATGCTGAATTGCTGAATACTGAATAGAACAAAGGCGCGCGCATGCGCAGCGACGCAGCGTTGAAGGACTTCACCCTACTCTAATTGCTAGCGGGATTTCATCCTGTCGCGTCGCGGTGCGCGGATTGGAAATCGCGCGCGCACTGACGGTGACTGTTGAGGTAAAATCTTACAACGCGCAACGTCACATGACGTGTGCACAGCGCGCAAAGTGTGGACATTTGTGTGGACACTTATGATTGACGAAGAACTAGAACTTAAGCCGTGCGCACGAAATGAATTTCGACTGGGCCAGGTTCTATCGTCGATCAATTGACAGATTTGTTAAATTCCATCTGACTTCTGTTTCTCGCGCGCGCGAGAAAAAGAGTTCAGAAAATCTGACCATCAACAGATATCATTTGGCAAAGATATGAAGTGATAAATAATAATCATGATCATTGATCAATGCAGCCGAAATTTTCATGATTGTTCTTATCTTATCTTATCTCATCTCATTGTGCACCATGTAGCTTGCAACTGCAAGACAAAAATTTGGCAGCAAATATTTGCTGAAAGCATCTTATCTGCAGCTCATTACTTAGTGCCATTACTTCACAAAAATGTACATTTCAAGTAACTAATGTTTTTAAGATTTAAGTCTAATATGCAGCAAAGGTTGGAATTAATCAATAGGAAAATCACACTGAGATGGATGGTAGGTAGGCATTATCAGTCTGATACCTCCCACAGCTTGCAGGGTGTTAGCAATATGAGAGGTTTTAAGGAGAAAACCGACCCCAAGCAGTAACTCCTAATGCCAGGTATAGCATAGTGCAGTGACTACCCACTTAAAGCTGTCTTTATATTGGCTCCAGTATCAAGAAGTACAGTATAGTACCTAGTGAAAAATAATTCCATCTCCCAATTGGTGTTCCTTCCATTGATGTTGAAGGTATTAGCCACTTAATGCCTTAATCTATCACTTGATTCCTGGTTGTAGCACTTCTCTTTGGTAGACTTGAAATAGATGCTTGTGTTATCACAATACCCTTTTGGATTGAATAGTAGTCTAGTCTCTGTTCAAAATAGTTGTTCTCACATGATCAATAGTATTTTAGTTGATGTCAGAAGTAGTCTCTAATATATCTCTAATCCCTCAATCAACTCGTGCTTAGTGAGGATGAACTGAATACTCTCCAATATTTGTTTCATCAGTCCTTCAACACTCAGTTTCACCTGACTGTTGAGAAAACAATCTTCACTTGATCACATCTTTCCAGTTCCTAACCTCAAGTGTCACCAAATCAGCTTTCCAGGGATCAGTTCCTAGTGTACCTAGTCACAGTCAGTACCTAACTTCTCATTCGTTTCCATCTTTTATTTGTGTTTACTACATTCACTAGCCATGGGATATAAACATTAAATATAGCAATCAAAATTCCCAATAAATCTCCATCCCATGTACATACACATTAAGATATGTTAACAGTTCCAGTCTCTCATCATTCCCATTTCAACAGTACCCTCTATAAGCATCATCTTCATATGTTTATGATGGTCTGGATACCTGTATGCTTTACACTGAAGCAGTTTCTGCGCATCCTTATTTGGTACGTGAAGAAGATTGAAGACTTGTAAAACCCTGTTAGATGCTTTTCTAACAATAGTTCTCTAGGGTCTGATAGATCATTCAGGGCTTGAAATGCAAATTATGATCATCGGCTATCAATTCCCTTACAATTGATTCAACCCATCAAGTCACCTAACATCATTCAGCCACAGCACTTCTCATTTAGAGCAATTATTGTTTGATCACCCTTTTTTCTTAGCATAGGGATGGCTATCAGAGGATAGACGATGACTGTAAGCCGAGTCAAGTAAGTCTTCGATCAAGCAATTATCACACCCAGATTAAGTATGAGGTATTATGTCAAAGAGACCTCTTACTAGGTTCTTTAATCAAAATTTCCGCAGGGATAAAGTTGAGAAGATATTCGAATGTTATCTTCAAGTTGAAAAGATTGATGGACGTGAGTGTATATTGTATATGCTCATTCTACAGTACACCACCCTCTGAGCAACTAATTCGAAATAAGGGGCAAATAAAACTATAGAATGTCATTGCCTTAGTGTTAGTATCGGGCATTGGTCGCTTTTACCAACCTGGTGACAGGTTTGCCAGAACATGGAGGCATCTTTTGCACCAGGCTGGGGATTTCCCACCCAAAGTCTTATCTATTGTGTTTTGTAGAAACAGACGCAATAACAGAATCTTGAAATTCCATGGAACATATGAGTTGTGAATACTAATGGAGCATTATCAATTATTAAAGTTCATGATGGGATGAATGCACTTCAGCATTTGGCAAAAGTATTATGTCACTGGGTAAAATTGCGTTGGATAGTTATTCGTAGTTTCCGATCTTTAATTAGGGGTTCACACATTCTCATTGCAATTATGGATTGGAGTCTGTAATGATAGTTAAAAATTGTTGTGTTCTTCATGTTTTGGCCAACATCACCTTCAGCACGTTGGTAGAAATTTGATGTTGAGTATGATAATGTGTGGCTCAAATAATATGTGATAATTTGGAAACCAAATGTTGATTCAGTCGAACGGCTTAAATTTGTTACAGACTGCCGCCATATTGCTTCCGTCGTTCTTGTGACTAGTTGACGGAATTCCTACGTCGAAGGATCAAGGAACCTCTACTTTATCATGATCTGTTGTCAGTGGGCAGGCCCTCTAGTGGTGTCAACTAATGGCATTGTCGGTATTTTGAAGCATGGTCACTGGTCAGTGAACACTTATTTGACTGGATCATTCAGGATACCGACAATGTCTCACGTCTTGCCCCGAATCTTGACTCAACTACCAATCAGACGAACGGACGCTTATTCTTCATAACGGGCTTATGTGGCTTAGTGGTGTCAACGAATTACATTGTCTACTCTGACGCATCGATACTTATTTGACTACTGGGGATTAAACCTGGAATCATGTGTGATCATTTAACTTATTGTTTCAGAGGGTCAGATAACACACAAGTTCCCAGAGAATTTTGACAATTCGGTGAGTATTCAAGCACGATTTTTTTAGTGTACCATCTTATTTCTAATTGAAGGTGTAACCAAGTTCCAATGTATGAAACGCGATGATCGAACGCTATCTTATTCCACCCAGCCCTCTCCCTTCCCTATATGACGTGATCATGTAACTACCCAATATTAGTTACAGCTGTATCCCTACAACTGCAATGCAGTAATGTAATAGTTGGGAATGTGATGATTGTGTTGATATGAAGGTGTGATAGTGTACTGGCACACCGGTCACCATTATGTTTGTGAGTTTGCGTAACGCGCGGTGACAAACTTGTGGTTTTGGTCATGCGCGCGTTGACAAAGTCGCGCGCGCACGCGTGTTTTCCAACCCGTGTTTGTAGATAGTAAGATCGACTCCAGATATCGTGATCTCATGTTAATGTTATTCGAGCATTTGGATTGCTTCCAAAAATAGATCGATAATCATCTAGCCTACTGTCTCTGTTTTTGCCATCTTACCGCCCTGTTTCAGGATATTCTGGGCAATGTTCCTGTTTTCTGTTTCCCTGTCCAAGAAATGTGAGTATCATATACTCATATAGCTCTTATTGGTGTGTAATCATACTCTTCAGAAAAGACACTTATCCAACCCTTTCCTCTTCAGGCAAGCTGGAAAATACTTCAGTTTCACGATAACAAACAGTTTGGAATCCATGTTTTCATTCGGATATGCTATCATGGCATCCAAAACATCATGCATCTGTGTTGTCAGGTAGTTAGATCAAACATTATCATTTCTTTCCTGTGATACTATAAACCCAACCCCGTCACATTAGCCAAGTGAATGCTTGACACACTGATTTGGTGGATCAGTACGCCGAATAAGAGTCGTATAATATCAATTGTTAGACTCCATGATTACGAGTCATTGGCTATGTTCTCCGTTTCTTGTCCCAACAACTGGGTCTTGTGTACAGGTTCCCTTTGACAGGACCTAACCCTTACAATGTACGTCACCCACTTCGAAATATAGAAACTGTGACTCTTTCATATAGGAGCGCATGGCTGATACTATAAATCATCCTTGCTCCGTAACTTGATACGCTCCGCCACCATCATTGAGAGGTGCACATCTATCGTCTGATGACCTACCGGTACTCGTCATTTTCAACATGGAATGTTGGAATAATCATTTAAATTCCTTGCATTAGGATGATGTCAGGGTGACGCAAGGTGCACTCTTGTGATGATTGTAGTTGTCATGGTTACCCAGGGTTCTAGAAGGAGAAATCTGTCGAGAAATCTCCACCTACCCCGTATGAGCTTGCGAACCCCTCCCCCACTTTATAAGCTTTAAATAGCCCCTATCCCTTGCCCCTTTTCCTTGCCCTCTCCCTCCCCTTCTCACGGATCACACCGATATCGCACAGTTACCTACCGTGGCACGACTTTTTCCACAACTTTGTATCGATGGTGGCAAAGATCAAGAGTGTGGCCCAGTACCAAAAGAGTGCACAGGATATTATCCAATCTCTCTACTCTCGACCCGTACCCTCTCCTGGTCCATTCTCCTTCGACGGTGGCTCCATGGTGAGTTATGGGTGTCCAGATATTGTTGTACCGTTGTAGTCCGACTTAATTTGAGTGAGTCGGGGAGTTTTCATCCCGAACTTGGGTGCATCAGTGGGGATCCCACAGTTATTGGGCAATGGACCCATGACGTCACACATGGAGACAATGGAATGTGGAAGTTGTACGTGCTATCTGTTATCAGATGTGTCCCGATTAGGCGATGCCCCTACAATTTCTTATCATTTCCGCATATCATGACTAGAGCGTATTCTGTTACAAAAGTGTCGATTCTTTTCTCTTAGAGAAGTTGAACAGTCACAATAGGAAATAAAGCGCAATTATTCCGCAACATCTTAGGAATAAGTCCTTACTCAAACCATCAGAAGGCCATTATCACATTTAAAATCGCTCTAGAATCCTATTCCTATGTCGTTATAAAATCCCCCCCAGTTCAAATGCTGATTCCGAACTCCACTTCTTCTTGTTCTCGATAACGGAAGCCCCCTTCAACCACCCTCTCCCCCTCTTCAGAAGTGCAAGCTGACAGTCCCGGACTACAAGGGTCTGGTTAGTCTGAACGAGAATCGGAATATGGGGGTCTTGTTGTGCCGACTCAATACACGGTGTATATACACGTTGTACATGGCCCTACTCATGGAACGACGTATTATCCTGACCTCCAGAAATCTGGACGACTGCTCTGCTGCGGTGAGTGTGTGTGTGTGTGTGTGTGTGTGTGTG